>JANHGC010037259.1:0-10091 GCA_027560395.1 Boaedon fuliginosus | reverse complement strand
GCGTAAAATATTTGCTGGTGGCTATTAAGAAAGACAGCCTTCTTTCTGTCTTTTTTCAGAAAAAAAACATATTTTTCCATTAGGGAAATATAATATTCTGCCTTTTTAATATTTCCCAAAATATTTCATTCTTCCGGGGGTGGGGGGAGGTGCTGACTTTCTACATAGTTTACTAAAGGCAAGCCATTCCCAATTTACCATAAAATGCAGGAATAAAACCAACTAATCAACCAATTAACAGAAATTGTTTAAGACCATGGCCCAGTTTTCAGTGTCTTACAGAGGGCTTAAGAGGACAAGGGAGATGGCAGGGCACCCAAATTTCTGGGGAGATGCTGTTCCTCAGGGCAGGCACTGTGTCAGAGAAGGCATTTTCGATCCAGAAAGGTGACATTGTTTAATAGAAGGAACTTGGAGCATGCCCTCCCTGCCACATCGGCTGGGACAAGCAGAAAGAATTGGAGACAGATACACGGTGAGAGAGAGAAAGGACAAGGGTTATCAGACCTATATGAAAAAAAATTGCCTTGGAAACCACAGCTGAAGAAATAAAGGTCATCCTCATTTAAGTATCTGTGGCACAGAAGTTCCAAGGACAAGTCATTATTTTTCAAAGTATATACTGAATGTCTCTGCAAATAATTCATTTGTTCATTCCTCACTACCAAGTGGGTTTGCTGAAAACAATGTTTTTATACTTATTTCTGTTAACAAAGCTGAAAGGAGAGGATATTCGGGGTTTTTTCTCTCAAGGCTTTACTCTTAATAATTCTATATTTGGCAACAGGAGACTATCTCACTTTTTACAAGCAGGAAAAAATGAAATAGTAGTGTTGATAGGCTTCATTTATGGCCATAAAGAATAACTAGAAAGAAAAACATTATGTTATGTGACAATCTTAGGGAGAATTTCTAT
Source organism: Boaedon fuliginosus (assembly GCA_027560395.1). Taxonomy (NCBI): domain Eukaryota; kingdom Metazoa; phylum Chordata; class Lepidosauria; order Squamata; family Lamprophiidae; genus Boaedon; species Boaedon fuliginosus. Next base: position 9,175 of record JANHGC010037259.1, on the reverse strand, counting down.
AAAATGATGTACCAATGGTATTTATCACCAGAAAGATTGTCAAATATGTATAAAGGGACTTCAAATATATGAAGTTAGAAATATAAACACCAAGCAGGGACTTTTATGAACTTGTGAAACAAGCTAGAATTATTGAATTGAAATACATATCTTAATTCAAAAAAACTTTGAAGGTCAAAATGCAGTTGAGACCAGAGATATTTTTTGTTGGGGTTGATGGATAAAAGTTTGGGAAAAAAATGCATGGCGTTTTGTTCTTGTATGTGGTGATGGCAACAAGATTTTTATATGCCCAGGACTCAATAACACCTGCAATGGAAGAGTGGTTGTTAAAGCTGGAGATAATGTCGTATCCCATCCCCTCTGTTGAAAAAGGGCTGTTCAGTTTTGACCTAGATGGCCTCTTAGATCTTTTTCAAACCAGTGGTCCCCTCTGTCAAAAGTGTGGGGTTTGCTGTCTTCAAAAAAGTGGCCCTTTGTCTTTTAAATGCAGGGGGACTGCTGGATCTAGTCCTGATGGGTGTGTTCTCCTCTGTTGTGCCACGTGTTTGTGAAGTGGTTGCTTGGTTTCCCCAATGTACAGATCTGCACATGGCAACTCTGCAGGCATTCTACTGCATATACCTGTGCATTGTACTGCACAAACTACTTAGTTTGTGTCTGGGTATTTTATCCTTGAGGGGACAATGGGGTAGAAAGAATACTTTAGTGATGTGAGATAAATGCTTGTCAAAAAGAGAAGATTGTAGCCTCGCTCTTTTTCAATGAATCTGGGATGATCCATTATTTGACTCCTCACTTTAATAAGCATAGATGGAATAGCTATAGCATCAAATGTAGGGATCTGAGCTTGTACCGTCTTATTCAAAGGTGCTATTATTTGTGGAGAGGACAATTTACTTACGATCACCAGTAGAGATCAGGCAGGGTGGCTTCAGCAAGATGCAGAAAGGTGCATTACAGAGAAAGCTCTTTTCTAGAAGAAGGAGATATTGATTTGTAAACTCTACTGAGAATTAGTTAGCCCGAGTTGAACCTTTTCAAGGAAGCAACTAGAGAGAGGGGAAAGCTGATTGGCCATTCTTCATAGAGACGGAGGCAGATATCAATCCGGAGTGATGTTCTATTTGACATTTATTTTTGTCTCTTCTGAGAAACAGTGTTGAATTTGACAAAAACCAGCCATTTCCAGTTGAAAAGGTGCTATCTGAAAACCGTAGATAAAAATGCATTCTAAGAAAATAGGCATAAAACAATGCAATTTTAACAGTTCCATAAAATAGAATGAATGGAATGGAATGCATAAAAACCAAGGATCAGTCGTAAAAGCATAATTTGCATTCAATACTATGAAATCAACTCTGAAAATTAACTAGGACAAATTCCAGCCTGCTTTGGCAAAACATTGGGAGACAGAAGACAGGAAGTAAGGTTTTTTTTATAAAAAGAAATGACTTATACATGTAGAAACACATACTTAAAGTAAAGTTAAAGGTTCCCCTCGCGCATACAAGCTAGTTGGTTCCTGCCTCTAGGGGGCGGTGCTCATCTCCGTTTCAAAGCCGAAGAGCCAGCGCTGTCCGAAGGTGTCTCCGTGGTCATGTGGCCGGCATGACTAGACACCAAAGGCGGACAGAGTGCTGTTCCCTTCCCACCAAAGGGGCTCCCTATTTTTCTACTTGCATTTATTTTACATGCTTTCGAACTGCTAGGTTGGCAGAAGCCGGGACAAGTCACAGGAGCTCCCTCCGTTACACGGCGCTAGGGATTCGAACTGCCGAATTGCTGACCTTTCTGATCGACAAGCTCCACGTCTTCCCACTGAGCCACTGACCCTTTCACTAGACTAGACCCAACCAATTCCTGCAACTGTTCTTCTTATGTTCTTCTTATGCTCTAACCGTCTCGGTTGCTCTTCTGCGCACTCCTTTCAGCGTCTCAACATCTTGTTTACACTGCGGTGGCCAAAACTGGAGGCCGCATGCCAAGTGTGGCCTTACCAAGGCCTTACAAAGCGGTACCTCCAGCTGGAGACCTGGGTTGAGTTGCTGGAGGGGGCAGCTGGGTGGTTTCCTTTCTGACTCACCGGCCCAGGGAGTCACCGAGGAATGAAATGCCACCCCGAAGAGCCAGCATCTTACAACTCTTGACTCACAAATAGGATTTCCTTCGCAGCCGCGAAGGGCCAAGATAACGGCGGCGGAGAGACCATCTGGACTTACTCAGCACCGGATACGCCTATTATTCCCCTCTCTCCCTCTCTCTCTCGTGCTTGTCTGCAGCCTTGGCGACGGCACACAACCGGTGTTATTCATCCAGCGAGAGGCTTCCCATGTTTCAGGAAGTTCACGTCCCAGATTTGGCGATGAGAAACCATCGCCCCCCTGGATAACGACACCCAGGAGGAAATTCCCACCGGGGTGCCCTGAGCCAGCGGGGAGGTTCAGCGGGATCCCTTGCAAAGAAACCCCCCAAAGCGCTTTCACCCTGTGTGCGACCCTCTGGGGGCAGCTGGGCGGGAGGTCGGTCTTCAGAACATCGTGAGCGATTGTGGGAGTGATTTGCAATCGGTTGTGTTAGCTTTTCAACCGTCAGTTGCGTTTGCTTTTGTTGTTTTCGCAACATACGGCAGAGGGAATCCTCGGCTTACAACAGTGCGTTGAGGGACCGTTCAAAGTTACAACGGCACCGAAAAAAGGGAGTTGTTATGACACTTAACGGCCGTTTCCCCCATTCCCCGGAGTCACATGATCAAAATCCAGAGGCTTGACCATGGATTCATATTTATGACAGTCGCAGTGACCCTGTTGGGACCTCCTGACAAAGCAAAGCCAACGGGGGGAAGCCAGATTCACTTAAGGACCATGGGACTCATTTTACAACCTCTTAAACAACTGTGACAAGAAAGGTCATAAAAAGGGGCAGTGGAGACAACATCTGTCTTTGAGTAAAATGCGACGGGTGATAGAATTAAAGTCAGGCGGGTCTTTTTATGGATAAACGCTGCTGCCTGCAAATGGTCACTCAGGTTTACACCAGGTGTGTTAAACCTTCTTATTTAGGCTTCCGATGTACCCAGCCTTGGCTAGAAAACCCAAATTGGCCATTTGAAATGTGGAGGTTACTTCAGAACTGGGCATTTCGAGTAAATTCCCCCTTCTCTTATTATTATTCTTTTTTTGGCCACAGGGGTTTTTTGCATCCCTAATCTACTGTTTTCCAGTCCTTCGTGCAAAATCTACACTGTGAACAAAAAATAATGTGTGAAGTAATTTTAATGCTCCATTATGCGCTGTCGTTCAAGTGGTGGATTTATGTCTGGGAATCCAGTCCCCTGCATTTAAATAACTTGATGATGAGATTATAATCTTTTTTTCTAGAAGCAGCTGTGTTTCTCCCAACTTGGGCTGGAGTCAAAAAGAAAGAGGAGGGTAATATCAGGAGAATATGGAAGACAGTTAGCATAATTATCCTTTGTTCACTTTAGCTCTACCCAACTCTAGAAATAATAATAATAATAAAAAGACTTTAGCCTTGCTGAAACCGATTCACTAAAACGGCAAACACGTTAATGGCACAACCCAGGATCACAGTTTCAACTCTAGGCATCGATTAGCGCAAGCCAAGTCCAAAAACTTTAGAGAGAATTCCTGGAAGCCTGGGATTCAGACACATCAGCCATCAACAAACACACAGAGATAAACAAGATCTACACCCTATTCAAAAGAGACAATCAAAACGCTAAAAAGGAAGCAGAAAAACCAACAACGCCTCCTTCCCAGCAATCAACAATCTAGATGAGCAGAGATTAAAAGCATCCTTTTATCCAGCTCACAATATGACCCGTAAATTACATTTGTGTCCTGGCCCTTTGCTTTGTTATTTCCCTCCAAACCTCTAGGGTTTTCTTTCTTTTTTACATTAAATCCTACCTTCATGAGTTTAATAGCAATGATAATAGAAGTCCAGGGTTTTTGGTTTGCTTTTCGACATCCATCAATCCTCTTTATTTTAAATTAATAAGCAAGAGGAAAGATGATACATCCTACTTTGGGTTCCTGAGTGAAAGTCAGGATAAAAAAAATCTAATAAGTCACCAATAATAGGATTCAAACGTATCAAATGAGGGTCCTCTCGGAAAAGGGGGCAGCTAAGGGGAACTTTATCAATGTCTGGAATTCAATCAATAAAACCCCGCGTTCCTCAAGGCGCTTCCTGGGCTTCCCTTATCTTGTTTAAACAATCAAGAGGAGGGGGTGTCAAAATAAGCCAACCGAAAGGCACTGGTCAGCTTGCAAACAAACCACAGATTGTTTGTGGCACCCCTGAAGAATCCAAGGAAGAGGAACTGGGGGAAAAATTCTTTTCTTGATGGGCTCAAAGGAGAACAAACTGGAATCCTCTCCATCCAGGACAAGAGCGAGGGAGCTGCTAACAGCTTGACCACAGCGGCTGATGCCTCTTGCATGTTGACACCGCAGCCAACAACGGACGGGCCCCGCCGCCTTCCCTTTCTCGAAAATGTGTTCCAATGTTTACAACTTCCAGCACGAGCCAACTAACGGCGGGGCTGGCGGTATCCTAGCTACCACAACATGTTTCTTCCCGGTTTCCAGAACCGCCTCGAATTGTACGTCTCTCTCGGGTTCAGCTTCGAGAACCCCACTCTCGTTTTTAAACAAAGGTTTCAATTACAGTATGGAAAGTTCAGATTTGTATTTTAAGGCTTCCTTTTCTTAAAAGGAAGAAAGAAAGAAAGAAAGAAAGAACACTATGCATAGTTATGCTGGACGCAGAATAACAACGGGCTGGGTCAAAACAAAATTGATTGACCAAGGTTTATGGCCACTCGCCCAAAAGAACACGTCGTTCTCTCCCCTTCAAATGACATTTCGCAGAGATAGAATAAATGCTTCGCTTTCCTCCTACTGATACCCAAACATATTTTCTGGGCTGAGGATCTAACTCGGGCACCAAAACTCCAGAGGGAGTCTCAAAATTTTAATGAAAACCAGAGGAGATTCCCAAATAAGGATTTCAGCGGTTAAACAAGAAACACATTCACTAAGCCCCCCCGGCTTCTGGCAGGCAACCTTCCCAGGAGTATAATATTTGCTTTGGGGGCTGACGGGTACCCCTGCTTTGAACTGACCAGCGCCTCTTGGAGGTCGCAGGAAAAAAGAATGAATGCAGATACCACCACTAAGGATGGGAAGGGAGACAGGATGGTACTCCTTGATGTACATTTCTGGTGCTAAATGAAACGACTTTTAAGTTAGTTTTGCCCCGTTTTACAACTTTCTTTGCTACCATTGTTTAGTGGATCACTGCAGTTGTTAAGTTAGTAACCGGGTTGTCGAGTAAATCTGGCTTCCCCACTGACTTTGCTCGTCAGGTCACAACATGGGATCACGTGACCCTGGGATGCCACCACCGTCATACACACAGTCACGATAAACCCAATCACGATACCTCTGAGCCATGCTTTGCACAAACCGCATTCCCCAAGGTGCATCCCATAAAAACGGGGTTTAAAGGCCGATGCTCGGACAGATGAGCCCAGCTCAAAGCCCACGGACGAGGTCTCCTCGAATGGTGACGAAAGGCTTGCAACCAAATTGCCAAGCCCGGCGCTCCAACCAATCACCCAAACCTGCAGGTTTTAAGTTGCCCTTTTGCAACAGAGTCTTTGCTCTGAAGCTGCTCTCGGGCCGAGACTGTCTTAGCCACAGTGAAAATAGATTTTTAGCTGTGGGTCTTGTCTATTTTTCTTTCCTCTGCTTTTGAGACGGCAGAGACGCACAACAGGGAGCTCACAAGCGTGCAGAACTTGAGCCAAGCTGCCGCAAACACTGGCACACCCTCTAGTTTATCACCACCGCTATCTAAACATTAACAAGCACAAATCTCCGTACAAAGTGCTATTTAGACCTCCCGCTCTATCACACCCGTTTACCTTACACGGAGGGCAACCTGGCCATAGTAAATCCTTCTTCCGTGCTTGGAGGACTAAATAACAAGCTTTAAGCCTAACTCAAAGGCGAAAGGGTTTGTTTTGATCCCACCCTTTGCCAAAAAGGAATTCTTCACCCGTTTCCTAATCTCACTTCCTCTTACGCTGAACTTGGGCCATCACAAACGAAGTCCCGCTGCTGGGGTAGAATTTCACTAAATTGGCTTTTTCACTCTCTCAGTATTTAGACTGCAGCACGGAGGGATGGAAGCGTGGGAGTTCGCGCCATGCGGGATAACCCATGGTTTAAATCAAGACACCAGTTGTATGTTTCTCAACAATCCCGATTGTCGCAATGGACTTCAACATGACACAACCCTCCTGCCCTCTCCCGGGACAATTTGTTCCCCTGTCAGATGGCAGCCTTTCATCAGGACCCTTCGATGGTTGATGAGCGCTACTGACAGCTCCTCCTCTGAAAAGTAGAAAGTAATTGATTGTCTGGCTCGAGGAGCGTAACTTGTTGGCTGTGTTTTGAGACAGACAGAAGTGCAGTTCCTGCAGCTAATGAGACCTAAAGCTAGGACATGACAGAGACACTCCTCTGTTGGTTGTTCCCAACTGTTCAGTCAATAAAGGGGGAAGGGGAGAGACTGAGAAGGGGAGCAATCACTCCAGCTCCTTCTTGATTAGCAACTAATCAAGGGCAGAAGCAATTTACAGCTAAGGATAAATTTCCTGACAGTGAGAACAATTAATCAGTGGAACAACTTGCTATCACAAGTTGTAAATGCTCCAACACTCGAAGTTTTTAAGAAGAGATTGGATAACCCTTTGTCTGAAGCCATGTAGGGTTTCCTGCCTAAGCAGGGGGTTGGACTAGAAGACCTCCAAGGTCCCTTCCCGCTTGGCTATTCTAATTTTCTAATCTACTTAATTTTCTAAGGGCTTGTTGGTACGATTACAGAGGGCCTGGGTGTCCAGACAAACGATGCGGAATGCAAACTATGCGGACTGAAGATGCTGAACTTACTGGAAGACCAGTGAGCTAACTTGGGGGGTCAAAAAAAATCAGGAAGGATCCGTAGCAGCTCTGAGCCATCTTATTAAAACGGCAGAAGCTCTCAAGAGATGCCGCTCACTTCATTGAATGCATGGAGAGGCTGGACTGAAACAAGGTTTAAGTTGGAAGGGAGGAACTGGGGAGGGGAAGATAAATCGGTCTATGAGTGAGAGACTGCCTTTCTCAAGGCCAATGTGCTGAAATCCATGGGGACAGCTGAGGCCTTCTGAGATTCCTGAAACTTTTTGAGATAGCCTGACGTTTGGCAATCTCTTGCTCAAGGCTGTTGTTCATGTCTGGGGTATTTTTTTTTCCAAAGTAGTGGCTTTGAGGTCTGCAGCAGGGTGTCATGAAGACTGAAACATTCTGATAAGATACTTGTAATCTCTCTCACATGCAGTTCTGCCTTAGTGGAGAAGAGCAACCAAGATGATTAGGACTTTGGAGGCTAAAATACATGACGAACAGCTACGGGGATTGGGAATGTCTAGTAGTTTAATGAGAAGAAGGACCGGGGGTGACATGATAACAGTCTTCCAGGACTTGAGGGGCTGCCCCAAAGAAGAGGGGGTCAACCTATTCTCCAAAGCACCTGAAGGCAAGACCAAAAACCACGGATGGAAACTCATCAAGGAAAGAAGCAACCGGTCAGGATCGAACTGCTGGCAGTCGGCAGAATTAGCCTGCAATTCTGTATTCTAACCACTGGGCCACCTGGGCTCTATCTAAGTATGATTACAGTCAGTTCCTGGGCATTTTTGTTGAAGTTGAAGAACCAACCAAACCAACCAAACCAACCAACCAAGGCTACGTTGAAGAACCAACCAAGGGGCTTACCTGATGACAGAAGACTCCCGCTGCTGCCGCTGATAATCTTCCCTTTGCTGCCCATGTTGGCTAGTTTGGAGGTCTTCAGGGTTCCCGTTTCCGTCAAGTCGATGGCGATTTCACTCAGGCTTCTTGTGGCGTGGATTTTGGACTGAGGAGAAAGGAAACCAAGACATCCATGACCAGGAAGGACCATGGAAGGAAGAAACCTTCTCTCAGAAGGTTTTCAGCACCAGCATCTCATCACCTCTATGTGACAAAAGGAGGAAGGACCTCATGCTCCTCCCCCAAATAACTAGAGAGGGCCTTCTGGATGACCCTGGGGCTAAATACATTAGATGATGAAAGACCTGCGGTGATTAAATCATGATGGTGTTGATAGCTCCTGAACCAAACGATCAGGCCCAGTTTCCAAGGATTACACTTATAAAAGGTGATATACAAAAGGTGAAAGAGCCTAATGACCGGAATTGGAACATAATGTCATGTTTGCTGCAAAGATGTTCCTGGGTTAATAATCTTAGAGGGGTCGTCATTTGATAGGACGGCACTGGGAAAAAATTAACGATAAACCCCTCCTCTATGTTTACTCAGGAGCAAATCCTACAATGTTCTACCTGGCATCCTCCCCATGAGCTGGATTCTCCACAAGGTGTTTGCAACGCAGGAATGTGCAACTTTTGGGGAATATTTTGTCTCAAATTCACTGGACTTTTCGCCCGCAGAGGTGCAGTGCTTAAAGGTTTCTGCAGATTCGCTGCCGAGGCAGATTTTCTGTTCTAAAGGGCAGAAGGAGAACCGAGGGCTTTCTTATTCTCCCTGAGGCTTTGGGGGAACTGCAGGGTTGACTTGGCTGGGCCACGGTTCATTGTTCCGGGCTTCGGGGTGGAACGAGAAACGGGATCGGAGCCCGACGTAAATGTGAGGACTTCTCCCCAGTTCAGAAAATGGATCCGGGGGGGTCACACACTTCAGAGACCCCATTCACCCCTGCCATAAAAAAAAATAAGGGCTGCCTCCGTTGCCAAAACATAAGTTGCTTCCTGCTTTGGCCATTCATCTTCCCTTGACAAGGAATCCCCTGGGCTGCGAAGAGATATTTCCTGCCACATGTGGACTCTGCCTCCAGAAGAGAAGGCGTTTTAGCTGGGTTTAAACGACAAAGGAAAAGCGCTCTCAGAACTAAAATGAAAGAAAGAGAGGAAAGAAAAAGAAAGAAAGAAAGAAAGAAAAGAAAAGAAAAGAAAAGAAAAGAGAAAGGAAGATTGGTGGCCAATAAATTTTATATATAAATGAATGAATGAAAGGAAGGAAGGAAGGAAGAAAAGAGA
>JANHGC010037085.1:0-10098 GCA_027560395.1 Boaedon fuliginosus | reverse complement strand
TGCACCCCTCTAGGTAGTGGCGCCACGTGTTTAGGGCCCATTGTACCGCGTATGCCTCCTTCTCCCATATAGCCCACATGGCCTCAAATTGTTCGACTCATCCCGTTGGAGCAACACCCCCCCCTATGGCCACGTCGCTGGCATCCACCTGCACCACGAACATCCGCTCAGGATCTGGGTGCTGGAGACAGGGCTCGCGTACGAAATGGGTTTTCAGGCACTCAAATGCCTTTGTACACTCGGGTGTCCAGTTCAGGACCTGACCAGGGGTAGGAGGTGAGGACAAATGTTTGGTCTTAAGCAGTTCGGTTAGCGGTAAGGCCACATGGGCGAATCCCGGGATAAACTGCCTGTAGAAGTTCGCAAAACCGAGAAAAGCCTGCAGTTGTTTCCGGGTTTTTGGGGCTTGCCATTGAACGATGGCAGACACCTTCTTGGGGTCCATTTCGATCCCTTGGGGTGATATCCGAAACCCTAGGTAGTCTAAGGCGTTCTGGTGGAACACACACTTGCTTAATTTTATGTACAGCTTCTCATTCCACAGCCTCTGCAGTACTTCTCGGACTAGCCGTATATGGTGCTCTGGGGTAGGTGAATATATCAGGATATCGTCTAAGTACACCAGTACCCCTTTGTATAACAAGTCCTGCAGGACGGAATTGATCAGCTGCATAAACACAGCAGGGGCACCTTTCAGCCCGAAGGGCATTACTCTGTTCTGAAAAGCTCCCAAGGGGCAGTTGAACGCAGTTTTCCACTCGTCCCCCTTCTTTATACGGACCCGGTAATACGCCTCCCTCAAATCCAAGCGTGTGAACACCCGTCCTGTCGCCAAAGTGGATAAAAGATCCCGGATTAACGGCAACGGGTACAAAGGCTCCTGGCATATGGCATTCAGGTTTCTATAGTCAACGCATAGCCTCAAGCCTCCGTCTTTCTTCTCTCTGAACAGTACGGGGGCGGCTATGGGAGATCTACTCGGGACTATGAAGCCTCTCCTCAAGTTTTTCTCTAGATAATCACGCATCTCCTCGAGCTCTCGAGGCGTCATGGAATACATCCTGGGCTTGGGCAGCCGGGCTCCGGGGATTAGGTCGATACCGCAGTCGGTAGCCCTATGGGGTGGTAGACTGTCGGCATCTGCTTCGCTGAACACACCTTTCAGGTCGGCATATTCACTGGGAATGGACCCAGTACACTCCAACAGAGCGTTACTGTGGTTAGGAGCAAAACGGATCCTCCTACAACCGCCCTCCCACCAGATCATTGGCTGTCTCCGGTCCAGCCAAGCAAGGCCCAAAATGACGGGGTCGGACATCCGTGGTCCGACTATGAAGCGGATATCTTCCGTGTGGGAATTTACGACCATCCGCACCGGTTCGGTCACTAGGGAGGCAGGTTTACCGCCTAAGGTGGAGCCGTCCATTTGCTCAAACACCATAGGCTGTCTTAGACTCGTCATTTGTACACCCAATAGGTCGACAATATCCCTGCTGATTAGACATCTGGTGCACCCAGTATCGATCAGGGCAGCGACCGACATGGTTTTTCGTGGTCCCACCAGGGTTATAGCTATGGTGAACGGTATAACCGGGGAGCTTACCATGGGATCCTCGTCGCTGCTGCCCCGCTCCTCCCTCTGGCATGCGTCGTCGTCGGGAACTCCGCTGTCCACGACCGAGCCTGGACTTGAGGGCCCCTGAACCACTCTCTTCCCGACTGACCCGGGCCTCCCTCTCACAGCTGTATTTCGCGGTGTGCTAGTTGCAGGTGGGGTTTTGCTAGGCCCCACACTGGTCCCCAGATGGGGGCATTCCACGGCACGATGCCCCACCCGGTCGCACCGGTAACACCTCATCGGCCGGGGAGTAGGTGCTCCATGGGAAGGTCCCAGGCCCCGCATCGATCCCCGGTCAGCGCGTCGTGCCCCTGACACTGCACCACTGCCACGAAAACGCCGGAGTCCAGCCTCCAGCTCGGTCGCCGCCCTGTACCACTCCTCCAGCTCCGGTTTTACTCTGCCGTAGACACAGGCCTGTTGTAGGTCCCTGTCTAAACCAGCACTGAAGTGGTGGCAGAGGAGCTGTTCTGGGCAGGCTGGCATATTCCCTACCAGAGCCCTGAAGTCCTTAATATATTCTCGGGCCGGCCGACCCCTCTGGCGCAGTGATAACAGGTCTGCAGACGCCTGCTGAGCCCAGCAGGGATCATCAAACATAGCGCGCAAAGCATCCAGAAATGGGCCCACACTGGCCAATTCGGGGGCGTGGCGGCGATGTAACCCTGCCACCCAGTCGGCCGCCTCTCCCCCCAGGGTCGCAGTTATTGCCACGACCATGTCCCACTGGTTGTTGTAGAGGTGTTCGTACTGCTCCATATGGCTCAGAACCAAACTTAGGAAGAGAGCCACCAGTTCTGATCGGCCGTCGAAGCTGGCCTTTATGGGCGGTGGGCCATAGGTGTGGACGGGCCATGGTGCTGGGGCGGGCCCCGGCAGCCCGAGGGGTGGAGTGACTGCTCCCCTTCTGTCCCCCGGGGCCCGATGTGTGCCCGGCAGACGTTGCGCAGTCTCGTCGACTGGGTCACCGCTGATGGAAAGATACCCACTGCGGCCGTACGTCTCCTTCAGCACCGCCAGCGTGGTATCCCCCGGGTCCCCAAAACGGCCGGTGTCCTCCAGGCCCCGTTGCCATCTTTTCTCCCCTCGGACTTGTTTATGGCCGGGCCCCACCTCCGTGCTCTGCCCGATGGGTCTGAAGGGGGCCTCTTTTTGCTTCCTATCCCCGGCCCCTCTCGTCTTCCGTCTCACCGCTGGGTCCGGTTGGGCCTCCACATCTTCCTCCGCCACCCTAGGCTCTGCAACACCACCCACAGCGCCCAGAAGTACCTCCTCGCCAGCCGCCCCTGGCTGCGGCGGCCTTCGCCCTCTCTGTGTGCGCAGCCAGGTTAGGTAGGTGGCCAGCTGCGCCTCCTCCTCCGCGCTGGGGGGTGCCGGGCCCTGCTCCGTCGCTTGCTCCACGTTGTAGTCCTCCTCCTCCTCCATTTCGCCAACCGCGGCGAGGGGCTGCCTCCTGGCACACGCGGAACACTCCTGCTTCCCGCTGCGCGTCCCCACTCGCGCAGCCCACACGTCGCCTCCGCCCAGCTCCAAGCCGCTCCCGGGCTCAACGGCGCTCTGAATACCAGCTGGCTAGCCAGTCTCCCTGCCGGCAGGCCGAGACGTCGCTCCAACTGCGCGTCACCGGCTGCGATGAGCCGCGCGCCTGCTGTTGATGGCCTCGCGCCAAGCCCGAACGCCAGCTGGTCGCCGGGCTGCCGCGCGTCAACCGCGGCGCACACACACGCCGCTCAAAGAGGAGAGTCCCGTCACGAAGAAGAACGAAAGACACCATTTGCCTATCAGCCTGGCAGCTAGGGGCCCCGAAGAAAAGATGACTCCATACACGTTGGATGTGGGTAACGACTCTTTATTTCTCCTCCCGCGAACAGGCTGTAATACGCAGTCGCAAACGGTGTCAGAGATGGGCTGCTTCGGTGGCTCCTTATACTGGAAGTGGATCCACGTCATCGTGGCTACAGCAGACCAGCGTCTGACAATTCCCTTGACTGACTTTCCCTTTTTATCTTTTTGTGGCTTTTGTTGTTTTCCCTTTCCTATCTTTTCCGCATTTCCTTCTGCTTTATTTTGTATTTCCTGACTTTCTTATTATTTGGTATCTTTTTATCTTGATTATCTGGTCCCCTAATCGCTTCTTTTAACTTTTCATGGTTCCTTACCGTCATTTCCTGTGTCTCTTGAAGCATCATTAATATTATTTTTAAAACATCATCTTCTTGCGATTCCATTTTGACTTGTTTTGATATTATTTATTTTTATTTATTTATTTACATTTGTACCCTGCCTTTCTTCCCCAAAACCGAGGGAATTTGATAGCTCTAGAAGTTTATTCAATAATCCAACCAATTCCCATTGTCCCTATTATATTTCCCTGAATTAATCAATATTAGAGCGATTTTCTCACAGCATTTTAAAGTTCCAAGATTTAAACAACTGCCCTTCTAGTCCAGTCAGTTACAGCTGAACAATGTTTTTTCAATCAGTCCATTCTGTTTTCCATTTCCTCCACTTCTGCTGCAGGCAAGATATCTCCAGATGGAAATATTGTTGAATAATGTCCAAAAGTTCCCCAGAGATCCCATATGGCAAGATAATGGTAGGAGTAGCAGGGCAGTCACATCCTTATTTAATGAATAGTCTACCAAGTGATGTCAGATAGTTCCAAACAGTCCACCCTAATCAAACCAGCATTTACTTCCTTCAAGTTTTCCAACTCTATATTTCCTTCCTTGGCCAGCAGATGTCACTGTTGTATTTTCTCTTTTCTTCCACATGTACTACAAACAAAATGTCTCCCAATAGAAATATTTTCCTGTATTATCCAAGGGTTTCCCAATGGGTCCTCAAGCCAGGATAGTAATAAAGGTAAGAGGAGTGTAGTCCAAAGGTTTAGAACAATTTAATTTTCACAGAGCTCACCAGTCCAAACTTTCCTTCCTTATTTTGCTTCCAACTATGATTTCTTTTCTTTTCTTTATCAGAACAAACAAACAAACAATGAGTTCTCGTTTGTATTCACTGCTTTTTACCTCCCTTGAGCCCCACTTTCACGGGGGATATTTTGGGGGAAAATTAAGGCAAAGACTAGAAGAATTCTTACCCAGGCTGAGCACACTGTTACCAGATCTTTACTTTCTGTTCTTCACTTCCGTCTCCTGGCTTCCAGTTCCGCCATTACAACCTTATTCTCTTCTGACCGGTTCATGGGGTCTTCTTTGGTACTGTCGGGAAGCCTGCTCTCTCCTCACGACCACCAAAGTATCCCCTCCACCTTCATCACCCCACCAGGGTGATTTTAGGCTCTCTCGGAGTCCCCGGATCAAAAGAAATCAGCAGGACCTGCAGAGCTACTGCTTCGCCATGAGTCAGCTGCTTTCTCCATTTGAAGATCAGTTTTATTCACAAAATTATGGCTGTTGCAGCATCACTATGGCCATGCTTGTGATTTCCTTGTCAGCTACTCAGAAGCAAAGTCAATGGGGAAAAAAGCAAGTTGGAAATTGCTCCTATTCCTGATGTTCTTTTGCCTGCCCATGGTCTTTCTGTTTATCTGGTTTGATAAATAAATATTGACTTATTATTGAAGTTCATTTGCCATTATATGATCAGCCTAAACTTTAATATTCTCCAGTGTGTCCTCCATGATGGTATCAGTGATGCTATTGGGCTGTGCTCCTCCAATCAGGCAAGTCAGACTGTTTCTGAGGGTAGAGCACCACCTATTGTCCCAGACGAAACTTGCCTCAAGAATAGGCAGGTCAGATTTGACTCCCTAGAGCCAAAATTTCCCTTGGCCTTTATTTATTTTATTTTATTTTGTCCTTTTTTACTTTGGTGACCTGCTTTGCTGGTCCCTCTTTTCGATGCCTGGGACAGCCCCTCACCCCACCTCTTCTGCAAGAGGTGGAAGCGGTTACCCCATCCAGAGACATTTTTGTCTCTGGACAGTGGATGAATGACCTGGGTGTAGGGGATAAAGCTATCCAATCCCTGTCATGGTCCAATCATTTCCTCCTCAGGCTAGACTTCCAATCTGCCACTCCCCAGAGCAGGGAGGCAGAACTGATTAAATAGTTCTGTCCCAGCTGCTTGATGGACCCAGAGAGGTTTCAGATGGAGCTTGGGACTTTTCCTGTTTCCCTTGCACACAGCTCTGCTGAGGCTCTAGTGGAGGCCTGGGATAAGGTGGCCGCTGGGGCATTGGACCAGGTTGTGCCTTTGCGGTGTCTGACCCAGTGCAGATCCTGGGTAGTTCCTTGGTTTACTGAGGAGCTTTGGGAGATGAAGCGCCGGAAAAGATGCCTGGAGAGCTGTTGGACGGCCAACAAATCTGAATCTGACTGAACACAGTTAAGAGCTTATATTCAGTCTTACCTTGTGGCGATAAAAGTGGCAAAGTGTGCACACTTTTCCACCTTTATTGCATCCGTGGATAATCACCCAGCCACCCTGTTTAGAGTGACCCGCTCCCTTCTTAATCTGGGAGCGAGGAAGGATCCTTTGCAGGGTAAGGCTGAGGAATTTGTTCAGTAACTGCAGGATAAAATCACTCAGATGCAGATAGGTTTGAACTCTGACCCGGCAGGGTCCAATGAGTTGATGGGGGCTGGTCTTTAGCATGTTATCTGGGATGATAACATGCTAGCCTGTGACTCCTGATGATGTGGACTGGATTGTGGGTAAATTGAGCGCTGCCACCTGTTTATTGGACCCATGTCCTTCCTGGTTGGTTTCAGCCACACGGGAGGTTACACGAGGCTGGCTCCAGGCAGTTATCAATGCATCTCTGAGAGAGGGGTTCTTTCCTGTGCCTTGAAGGAGGCGGTGGTGAGGCCCCTCCTCAATAAGCCTGCCTTGGACCCAGCTCTTCTCAAGAACTATCATCCAGTCTCCAACCTCCACTTTGTAGCGAAGGTTGTTGAGAGTGTGGTAGTGCGTAAGCTCCCGCAATTCCTGGATGAAGCTGATTATCCGGATCCATTTCAGTCTGGTTTAAGGCCCAGTCACAGCACGGAAATGGCATTGGTCGCATTGGTTGATGATCTCTGGCATGCCCAGGACAGGGTTATTCCTCTGTCCTGATCCTACTTGACCTCTCAGTGGCTTTTGATACCATCGACCATGGTATCTTGCTGCAATGGCTGGAGGGGTTGGGAATGGGAGTGGGAGTGGGAGGTACTGTTCTGCGGTGGTTCTCCTCCTACCTCTTTGACTGGTTGCAGTTTGTGTTGGCAGGGGGACAGAGATCGACCCCTAGGCCCCTTCTTTGTGGGGTGCCTCAGGAATCGGTTCTCTCGCCTCTCCTGTTCAACATTTATATGAAGCCACTGGATAAGATCATCTAGGAGTTTGGGGTGCGATATATGCAGATGATACCCAACTTTGGATAATCCCCAACCTTCAATCCTTCTGTCATGCCCTGAAGGCATGGCTCTTTCAGTGAGCCGGTCTAGGCTGAAATCATTGTTAGCTTTAGATTTGTTTAATTTTAACTTCGAAATTTCAAATTTGTTAACTCCCACTTTTAAAATTATTTATTGGATCTAAGGTAATTTAATACTGTTTTAAAATTTTGTATTGTGTGTTTTTATAGCTGTGAGCCGCCCTGAGTTCTTAGAGAGAAGGGCGGCATATAAATCCAGCATATAATTCTGGCATATATGGAATATATATGAAATATGAAAATAACTCTGATCCTATTTTACACAGTTCCCATAAGATCATGAAGTGTTTCCTTTCAGACTACAACTTTCATCTTCCTCAGCTAGCATGGCCAAAATGCAAATATTCAAGAATAATAGAAGTTGTAAACCAGCCCTACCTGTAAGAATTGCTTTAATAATGTTTGATGCCTAGTCTCAACCTTGGAGAGAGTGGCTGAAAATGTTTGTGTAGGTTAATTATTTATTTATCTATTTTTATGCTGCCACAATCTGAAATATGCTTTCCGTCTTCAGGAAAAAAAATTCTGAAACCCATATGTTTCAGAAACATTCAGAATGACCATGGGTGGCCAAAAATTCAGTGGTAGCAGATGTGACTTCTAACTTTCTGTTGGCTTCCCCATCGAGTTTCCTAGTGGGAAACTGGCAATTAGTGCCAGAAACCCTCACTCCCTCTTTCGTTCCTTCCTCCCTCCCTCCCTCTTCCTTCCTCTATCCTCTTTACTCTATTCCCTTCCTAGCCAATAGGTAAGTGACTGCTATTGGGTGGGAGATGGACTGAGGGAGTGTGGTTGAGTGATCAGTGTGTATGAGTTCAGAAAGGCTGATGGAGGATGCACCGTTGCTCCACTGATCTCCCTCCAAGTTTCAAATGAGCAAAGGAAGTACGAAGATGACAAAGAGTGATTGGCAATCATATCATTTCCTTCTGAGTTTCCCATTGATTTGTGGGAATGTCTCACGGTATGTTAAAATGAGGATTACATTACTATGGTTCACTGTTATATGACAGCAGCTTTGAAGAGCACCAGCACCGTGGTGCTGAAGTGGCAAACAATTTTCCAAATTTCATTTCTTTTTGAGTAACGGGTCCCAGCATTCTGTAAGTTAGCCCATTTGATGTACATCTGTTGACAGAGTTTTGCATTATGATGCAGCATTTTGCCCAGTTGAAGGTTACAAAGTTTTGGGCACAAGAGAGTTAATAGTTTATACAGAGGAAGTGGTCCTTTTTGTTGCTAGAACCAAAGAGAAAAGTTAGGGTTTCGAATAGCAAATACTGAATACTTTGTTCTTAGGAATTATTGATCAGTTCTCTGTCTCTTGCCATTCTTCCCCATGCAGAAAACCTTCCTACTGGTTTCTATTGCACCTTTGAGGATGGAGAATGTGGTTGGACTCAAAGCTCATCAACTTCACCAAAGGCCCAACTGTGGCATATTGGGAATCCAGAATATCAGCACTTTTGTTCACTGAAAGGTAGATTAAAGTAACTGGGGACAACTGGGTAAAGTTGTATGTGGTATGTCAAAGGAATTAGGATGTGATGGGAGTTCTTCATTTTTTTCCCTAGTCATTATCATTTATAGCTGGTTGTTTTTTTGTTTTTTGTTTTTTTGAACAAAACAAGAAGAATATTTTGGGAGAAACCAGAAAATAAATAGGACTCATAGAAAATAATTTTGTTTGAGATTAATAGCATTGGTAGATTGGCAATTCTTAATTTGGTTATTAATGATGTACATCAACAGAAGCAATATCAACTTGATTGCTAAAACTAAGATGGCTTGGCCCTGGTCAGAACTTGGAGAAGGCATTTAGTTGGGAATTCCAGGACTATTCCAGATTGGGAACTAAAAAAATAAAGAACTAAGATGAAAGTGAACCATTTTTGTAACCTTCAAGGAAAACCGAATACAGTACAAAAATTGAGATCAAAGATGTCACTACAGGTAGTCCTCAATTTATGAGTGGTCATATAGCGATTGTTCAGAAGTTACAACAGGCATCTCCAAAAGCTACTGTCCACCCAGTTTCAATGTTATGGCTGCTGCAGCATCCCTGTAGTCATTCGCACTTATGATCTAGGTCTCCACCCAATCCAGTCACTCAGTTACCCAAGGAAGTCTCAAATCAGCCCCATTGCAATTGTAATTGAAGGTCTACCTGTACTTTTTAAAACTAGTCAATGATATTAAATAACTGAAGGAAAAAAAGATTGTTTATTTACAATGTTCAATAATGGAGAGCATTGAATTACCATTCTTTTAGTGCTTCCTCCCAACCAGGTACCCTACAGATATTCTAGTGTATCCTTATCATAATCCACCCTACCAATTAACTGAAGTTTAACAGATCTGAGTCTGCCCTGTTGTGAAAAAATGCTTTACAAACAAATAAATGACCTTTGGCTTCTAGTTTTGGTGAGCATTTCTTCCTCATTTATAGTAGAAGTACCGGTAGTTCATTTTATGATTCATTCAGACTCTTTAAAAAATTATGCCTTTTGATACAAATCACAAGGCTATACATTATATGTGATTGAAAGAGAGATCTTGGAAAAATAAATGAAATTGCATGATTATATCTAAAGAATGTTGAAAATGTCTAGCATAATATAAGACAACCCATATTTTGCATGTGTAGTTTCACATGAAGGGTTATTCCATAGCTCTTGCAACACAGAGATCCTAGCAGATTGTGTTGCTATACAACTGTTCCATGAAAACATTAACTAATTTCACTCTAATAATGTATGTATCTTTCATTTCTTTCTCTCTGCAGAATGTGCCCTCTTGCTTAACACCAGTGAGAGTCCCATTTCAGAGACAGTTATGGTAACTAGTGCTGTCTTTCCAGTTCCAATGAAGAATTCTCCCTGTGAGGCAAGTATGTTTAGATACGTTCTTTTAAGAAGGTGCAAAAAGCGTTCCTTGCAATTTTATGAATATCTATGTCATCCTTTATTTATTTATTTATTTATTTATTTATTTATTTATTTATTTATTTATTTATTTATTTATTTATTTATTAGAT
>JANHGC010037079.1:0-10099 GCA_027560395.1 Boaedon fuliginosus | reverse complement strand
CTCCCGTCCTGCTTGCTTCAGCCTACAATTCCCAGCATTCTGTACCCGATTTGCATGCCTTGCCTCTATTAGCTGGAGACCTGGAGGCCTCAGCGTTCTTTGTCTGATTTGCATGCCTTGCCTCTATTGGCTGGAGAGCTTCAGTTGACACCAAAGTTGGGGGGTAATGAACCCAAAAACCCACTCGAGACCCCCATAGTGTTTGTCGCCAGAGGGCAAGGTATGAAGGGAGAGCATTAATATTCAGAACTATAGATTTGGACCTCCAGATTAACGGCTAGTTTCTAGAAAACATTTGAACCGCACGTTGGAAAAATGAAGTCACAATTGGATGGATTCAAGGTAATCAGTGAGCTGAAAGGGAAGGTTAGGGCCAGGGGAGAAAGTCCCAGTTGGAAACTTCACTAATTAACCTGGAACCATTTCTAGGTTAATAAAACAAAGTTTGGGGAGGGGGAAATTCAGCTCCTGCCATGGAGTTATAAGATACGTGTGCATCCCTCACACACAGATACAAAACCCACCTTCCCTTCTACAAGATGTTGCCGATGTCATCACTGGATTTCAGTAACACTGCAAATGATCATTTAACAATTAAGTAACCTAAGAAAGGTTCACCCTTGGTTTTATTTTTATAATAAATGATGGATCACTTCTGTCTCACTGCAACACTTACGACAGGGTTTTCAAAGCCTCTCCAGCCTCCTTTTCCCCAGACCTGGGGACACGTCTCCTCTCAGAATGCTTCAAGTTGCAGAAATCTAATCTGGACGTTTATTTATTTTTTATATTTTTATGCCGCCCAACACCCGAAGGACTCTGGGCGGCTTACAGCAGAGAGAGCAATAGCATTCAGGTGTTATATACTGCTTCTCAGAGCTTTGCAACACTCCCCAAGCAGTTAGAGAGTCAGCCTATTGCCCACAAACAATCTGGGTCCTCATTTCACCGACCTCAGAAAGGATGGAAGGCTGAGTCAACCTTAAGCCTGGTGAGATTCGATCCGACAACCTGCTGAACAAGTCAGCAGAGAGAGGCTGCAGGGCTGCATTGAACCCCTGCGCCACCGAGGCTCAGTTGGGTGTTTCCAGAGGTGGGGAGCTTTGTGATGAACCCCATGAACGTGGCTTTGTTTTGCAGAGAGCACGCAGAGCACGGTGTCGGCCCCGAGTGAAATCCAGGCCAACCAACCCCAGGCGCTTCACTATGCTTTGGCCAACGCCCAGCAGGTCCAGATTCACCAGATAGGAGAGGACGGCCAAGTGCAAGTAGTAAGTATTCATTCTTGACCGTCCTGTCGGCGCTCCACAACTGCTTTCTGCGCACGCAGCTCAGGCTGGGTTTTTCCCCTTTGTTCCCAAAATACGATTTCCCGAGGTTCGTGTCATTAAGGCGTGTCTGTATGTGTTTTGGAAAAATCAGCTCTCTGGCGTGGTCCTTTGATGTTGTGTGTGGCGTATAAAAATATAACGTTGAAGGGAGCCTCTGCAGTCACCGCAGAGGCACGCATGGATTTGCATGCCGATCATGGCTTTCCATTGTCCCATTCCGTGCAGGATGCGGTCCTGATGGATTATACATAAGCCTCTCCCTCGCGATACGAGCAATCCGTTTGCCCTCAGTTTTTCCCCCCAAAGTGCTTTCTGAAGAATTTTTGGGACATCTGCTAGCTGAATTTCTTCCATGTGCATATGGTTAAATTTGTGTGCATAAGCCCGGTTTATAAACACTGGCATTAAATTCTTTTCTTTAAAAAGTTTAAGTAAAGTTTAACACTTTGACCC
The DNA here is from genome assembly GCA_027560395.1 of Boaedon fuliginosus. Taxonomy (NCBI): domain Eukaryota; kingdom Metazoa; phylum Chordata; class Lepidosauria; order Squamata; family Lamprophiidae; genus Boaedon; species Boaedon fuliginosus. The sequence goes on along the minus strand of JANHGC010037079.1, from coordinate 8,315 downwards.
CGAAAGATAGCGAAGGCCGGAAGTTTAAACACGACATGTGGCACTTCTGCCGTTACTCGGGCTCTTCTGAAAGGATTTCCCTGGTGGGGCCTGGAGAAACTGGAATCGGGTTCCCTAACACAAAAGCTCTGGGTCGGTTGCCTTTGGGCTTCCATGTTTGTTCTGGAAAGGCAAACCAGGTTAACTTGTCTTAAAATTCAAGCCAGCATAATTCATCCACATCTCCACTTGTACATACAAAGGGTTCCTTTTGAACATTAGTTGATTCAGACCTTTTCTATCTGCTCAAGACAACCAGCAAAACTCAAACTAGGCTTTTTGTCACAGCCCAGGACCTATTTCTGATCCATTCCCCTTCGAAGTCCGGGTCAGACACCTCCCTGATCGCTTCAGCCTTGCTTCCGTTCCATATCTATGCAGAGAAGCTTTCCAGAGCTCCCTTCCAGATCACAGGAAGCACCCCTGAAAGATCTAAGAACATTTATGACATACCAGGTGAAACCAAAGGAAAAGAGCCCCCTATTTTGGCTTTCTGTGTCCCATAGTGATGCAGCAGCTGGCAAGACAGCCAGTAGCCAACTAGACACACCTGGAAAGTCCAGCATATAAAGAGACAATCATGACTCTTTTATTCATTCATTCATTCATTCATTCATTCATTCATTCATTCATTCATTCATTCATTCATTTGTTTGTTTATGAAATTTATTTACTTCTCACTTCCAGACTCTTTTCCACTGCTCTTCCATGGCAATTCCTGTTTAGGACCATTTTTTTTGGTTATGTTTTCCCATTTACTATTCCATTTTTTAAATTGCAGGTAGTTCAACTTATTATGTGTTTATGGGATGGAAAGGGACACATAGGTAGAAGAACTTGCCTTTTCTGGCTGCACTGGAAGAATTCCCTTCATTTGCAAACAGCCTAATCCTCCCCTCCTTTTTTTTTTAACCAAAGCAGGCCATTGTGCCAGCTGTTCTCCAAAAGCTGATGAGGATTTGGTGTTTGGAAGGGAAGGCAAGTTGCTTATACTTTCAGCCAGGGTTGGCCCCGTGGCCTTATTTTATATACAGCTCCTATTGTCACTTGGATATTTGGTCCTGCTGTTTCCCCACTATAAATAGACTGTTTCCTTCCAGAGGAAATGAAACTATTTAAAACAGGAGGATCAGTATTCCTTTAAAATTCATGTGGAATTCTTAGTGCTTCCTCATGGATAGCTTTAATCTTGGGCTCCCACCCAGCAGCACAAAAATGAGCCCAAAAGAACTTTAAAAAGTCAAATGGCAGGTTTTGGGCCAGCAGGTAAAACTCCATCAGAGCCTGGGTATAATCCCCCCACCCCCACTTCCCCACTTGATCCTTTCCCCTCCTTTTTCAATCAGGCAGCAATTGTACCACGCAGGGATCTCTTGCAGGGCTCTCCAACCTTGGCAACTTTCTGGGAGGTGAAGACTTGTGGACTTCTCCTCCCTGAAAGCTGGCTGAGGAATTCTGGGAGATGAAGTCCACAAGCCTTAAAGGCTGCCAAGGTTGGAGACCCCCCTGATCCACTGCATCCTTTTTATTAAACCCTCCGGGCGCAATTCTCTGCTTTGGTCGGTTGGCACCACTTCCCTCGGGAGCAGCTGCAAAGCGAGGGCGATTCCCTCACAGAGAAAAGCACCTCCTTTCTCGGGGAGTTGTGTTCTCCACCCAAGTGGAAGGGTTTGTTTATTCTACAAGAGCCTCTACCGCCCTCCCCTGAATGGTTTCGTGCAGCCTTTCAAAAATGTAGCATAGAAACCTCAACCGCCCACACCCAGCCGAGAAAAATATCTGCCGTGGTAGCCGGATCCCAGTGTTTGAGAGACTGTCCCAAAGAAGAGGGGGTGGGTGGCTGTCAACCTCTTCTCCAAAGAGCACCAGAAGGCCGGACAAGAAGCAACGGATGGAAACCACCTGGAACTAAGGAGAAACTTCCTAGCAGTGAGGATAATTAACCAGTGGAACAACTTGCCACCAGAAGTTGTGGGTGCTCCAACACTGGAGGTTTTTAAGAAGAGACTGGACAGCCATCTATCTGAAATGGGATAGGGCCCCCTGCTTGAGCAGAGGGTTGGACTAGAAGACCTCTAAGGTCGCTTCCAGCTCTGTTTGAAAGACCCGAGGATTCAGAGGCTGATTTGAGCTCAGTTTTAGACTAAAATCTGAAACAAGAGGCAGCGTGTTGGTCTTGTAGTCCAACCACCTGCTCAGGCAGGAGAAAACCCTATAACATTTCAGACAAATGGCTCTCCATTCTCTTCACTGCCTCTATTGAAGGAGCACCCACAACTTCTGGTGACAAGCTGTTCCACGGGTTAATTCTTCTCACTGTCAGGAAATTTCTCCTTATTTCTAGGTTGCTTCTCTCCTTGATTAGTTTCCATCTGTTGCTTCTGCCTTCTGGTGCTTTGGAGAATAGCTCTCCTTTGTGGCAACCCCTGAGATATTGGAAGACTGCTATCCTGTCCTTCTTTTCATTGCTTTTTCTTTTCAGGAGAGGTTCAAAATATGTCCAAGTGGATATTTTCCAGCAGTATAGCAGGAGGACAACTGTAGTTCTCTACAAACATGTTGATTATACTTTTCCCGTTACCTCCAGAGTTAGAAAATCCCTGGATACTGAGAATAGTAAAATAAAAAAAAATATTAAAAGTAAACAAACTTTGGAAAGTTAATGGAGCACCTCCCTGAAGTGAGCTTTCCTTCTCTTTCCCCAAGAAATGGTGCCACGGGGTAGGAAGGAACGCTGATTCCTCCCACCGCTGAGCGATATTGTTTTCAGGTTGGCAGTGTTCACAAGGTTTTGACTAATGCTTCTCGTGTTTCTTCTTTCTTTCCTTCTCTCTTTCTTTTTTTTAAATTCATGGATCCCACAGGGACATCTCCACATAGCACAGGTGCCCCAAGGGGAGCAGGTCCAGATCACGCAAGACAGCGAGGTGAGCCTGCAACCGACTTACCTGGAAGGAGCAACCTTGGTCTGGAGTCCTGCGTTTTCCATGTGGCTGGAAGGGAGAAGCAGCATTCAGTGGAATGGGGAATGCTGCAAGGAGCATCAGCGCCCTCCTCTTCGCCTCTTGGGAGAAGGAAAAGTTACGTTGTGGGTTTGAGCTCCAACGTGCAAGCAAATCGCCAAGCGCAGAGCTCAGACCAACAACATAACTACCAACCTGAGCTACTAATATTCAAGGACATTTCAGAAGAAAACGTACCAGGGTACAAATCCATCTGCAGTTCCCAGCTGATTTTAAATTGGAGTAGGGTGGTGGCCTATGGGTCAAAGGCAGACCCATGCTTCTCTATTGAGCAGTGTGCAATTTGTCATGTGTAAAAGGGGCATGCTTTCCTGCTTAGATGCATTATTTCTGCCGAGGTAGATTACAGGCAGTCCTCAACATACAGCCGGTAGCTTAAAGATGGTATGGCCTTACGACGGACTCATAAACGTACAGCCTGCCCGTGAAGTTACAGCTGCCCCATCGCCCTCCACATTTGCGCGATCGCATTTTGCAATCGTTTTTGCCCCTTTTGCAGCAGAAAAACAATAACCAAAATGCCCCTGGATAAAACAGATTTGCACTTACGACCATGGGGCTTGCTTAGCAACCACTGTAAGCTGATTAACGACCATGATTGTAAAATTGAGTCCGGTCATGGGGTGCCCCGACTTAACAATTGCAGCAACTTAACTGGGTAAACTAAAATTTCAATCCCAACTGTAGTTGTAAATTGAGGACTGCCCGAGTTTCTCTCTGGCAGCTCATCTCTGTATTTTGCTTAAAGATAAAATGGGAGAAGCAGAAATGCCAGAACAAGAATTCGTGCCACCCGGTTTCAAAATCTGCCTGCGGTTGCAGAGAAGCTCACCGGAGCGGCTGAGAGTCTCCTGGTGCTAAAGGCCAGGCGAAAGCAAGGAATGCGAACTGCAGGAAGAGCCGGCTGTGTTTGCACACCCCTATGACTTCAGAGGGAGTAGCCCTGGATGTGAAGGAAAGCAGGATCAGGTCCATCTTCTATCCTGCTAGATAGATAACATCTGGATGCGAGCTAATTCCAATTTATAGCCTCTTGGACGGAGCCAAAGTAGTTGTTGACAGCCTGATGTTTATAGCAAATATGAAATTTGGATCCCCTTATAACTTCCTTTCGCATCTTCTGTGTGAATAGTCTTTCTATGAAATTAATTTTTCTATGCCTTAGGTTTCAGGGAGATATTACTAGTTAACAAATGAAATGGATTTTTTCCCCATGCATTGTTCATACTTCTAGACTCAGGAGCTTCTCCAAGATTGGCCCCCAAACATCAAAATATTTGGAAACGGACACCTTTGTCACTGCTTAATGGAGTTTTTGTCTGCCTCTGAGTCTGAACTGGGATAAAAGGAAATGGACATAGCAGCACTGAAGTTTGCAGATATTGTACCCATTCAGAAAGTTGGATTCGGGAATGGCCCAAAAGGACACCCTGCGGCTCTTTTGCTAATTTTAGGCTGAGAGTGATTCTAAATTCAGGAATGTCTTCCACATTTGCAAATCAGATACATTGCTAGCATGTAGAAAGCTTGTCCTGTTTATTGTTTAGCAAGATTTAATTTTTTTTCTCCAGGAGTCCTTTCATGTCACAGGCAGTAGTAGAAGCCCTCTCCTTTTTCTCCTCCGCTAAAGGTCTTGGAATAGAAAGAGAGGGGGGGTGGGGAGAGAGAGAATTGGAAAGTTGTCTTGAATGCACCAGCCCAGCTCTAATTAACATTGCAAAAGCATAAATGTTCTTTATAGGAGCAGAAACTTTTGTTTTGTGTTAAAAACAAACACACACAACTTGCATTAAATAAGTGTCTACGGGGGTTCTCTCAGTCACCCGGGTCGTGGCTTTTTCAAAAGACAACCCGGCGTTCTCGATTTTTCTTGAAGGCGTTTCACTTCCCCTCCAGGAAGCTTCTTCAGTTTGCATTAAATAATAAATAAACACGTTTCTTTCCTTTCGCAGGGTAACTTGCAGATCCATCAGGTGCACGTTGGGCAAGACGGCCAGGTAGGGAATTCCACTCTGTCTTTTTTTTAAAAAAAAAAAAACACTTTCCAGCATTTCCTGCTCTTGGTTAATACGAACCATCTGAGTCTTGCTATTTCCTAAAACTGGGCAGAATAGAACTTTCTTTCTTTTTGTTTGTTTGTTTGGTTGTTGTTATTTTTGGAAGAGTTCTGAGTTAAGCTGACTTTTCTGGCAAAAATGCTTATCTAATATCCTTGCGTGTGTTTATCTTCAGTTTCGTTGAGTTTTGGCTCCCTTGTCATTGTGCTAAGTTGCTCTTTCCTTATCCGACACGGTCGGCAGGGACACGCGGGCTCCAGAAATGGGCAGGCAGGGAGAGGTTCGCAGAGAGCAGGCCCTCCACTTCACCATTGTGGGAGAGAGACATCTCCCGCCACCTCCCAGGAACGGGGCACACCTTCCGCCTTAGGCACATGGGGATAAACTGGTTCGGAGGGCGGATGGGGAGGCCCTTTGCTTATGCTCAGACGCCACCTTTCCAGGCTGGGTAGGGGGGCTCATTGCTTTAAAAACAGTTGGCCTCTGGGCTTCATTGTAACATCTTCCCCTGTCCTGAGGGCATCAAGGGGCAGCGAATTCACCTTTTCACCCGTCACCGTCTGGGGATGTTTCTCTTCTGCCCTTCTTGCCTTAAGACAATACATCCGTTACGATGTACTTTAGGTTTGTTAAGGAATCTTCAGCACGATTATTTATTTATTTGTATTCTACCTGTGTTATTTTCACCAATAACTCAAGGCAGAGAACGTCTCCAACTCACCTTCCTCCTATTCCCCCCACAACAACCACCCCATGAGGTGAGTTGGACTGAGAGTGACTGGCCCAAGGTCACCCAACTGGCTTTCATGCCCATGGCAGGACTAGGACTCCCAGTCTCCCGATGCTTGGCCCAAAGTCACCCAACCGTGGTTTTCATGGCTAAGGCGGGACTAGAGCTCCCAGTCTCCCAGTTTCCAGGGTGCCTCACCCGTTGGACCAACCGGGCTCTCTTCCTGCGTCTCTTCCAGACTTCGGCCTTCGACCCCTGCGGCGTTTTGCCAGTGGCTGCCTCTCTCTCTCTCTCTCTTCCTCCTTCCCTTTGCCTTCTTGACTGTTTTGTCTGGGTGACTCTCTTGGGTCGGTGCCTGGCTTTTCTGGCACGGTAGGGATGGAGTAACTCTCCACATGGGTTCCATTAGCTCGGCGTTTCGGGTTTCAGGCCACGTTTAATAGGAAGGCCAAAATGTCGGAGGAATTAAACGTTCTGTTTGAACTAACGTCGATGAGGAGAGTCCTCCGAAGGAGGGAGGGAGGGGCTCCCGTTGGCAAGATGGGTAGATGCTCAGACGGCCCGGCTCTTCCTCCCTTCTCTTCCTCCTGCTGCGGCCCTTCCTCAAATCCCTGCTCACCTCTGAAAGGGGCAGGACAATCTAGACCAGGGATGGCGAACCTTTTCGGCACCGAGTGCCCAAACCGGAATGTGTGTGCGTGTGCGTGTGCTGGAGCGCTGGAAACCTGAAGACCAGCTGGCCAGTCTTGCCTGGTTTGGGGGCATTTTGGGCCGTTTTGGAAGCTGTTTTCGGGCTGTTTGGGGGGCCATTTTCCGGCCGTGCACCGGAAGAGCAGCTGGCAACAGCGGATGTGCCACCTCTGGCATGCGTGCCATAGCCTCGCCATCACGGATCTATACAGTTTAGGGAAAGGCAAACGGGGGAAAAAACAACCAAAATAATTGCCCCAAGGCGTCCCCCAAAGATTTCCGATATCCCCATCGCTGCCCAAATCATTTTAATGTGTGTTTATTCCTAATCGGCTCCTGCCAAGAGCCAAACGTGCCCATTGATGCAGAGGCCCAATTTTTCACGGGAAGTCATCCCCCTCCAGCCCGACTCCCCTAGGCGCTTTCCGTGACCTGGATCCGCGTTCTGCCTCCCAGCTTGCAGATCGCCTTTTATCCGCTTTGTCGGAATCCATCCAATCGACTGAAGTCCAGTTGAGATGATCTGGCGTGACCCAAAGTCACGGGCTTTTTGCAGTGGTGGGGCGGAGGGTGGGGGGACCCATTCCAGGCCTTAGCAATTTTTTTGAAAACGGATTTGGCTGATCTGAAGGACTGATAACAGAAGTTTAAGTAGTGCATGGAATCGGAGGAGTTTTTGGGTTCAAAAAGAAAGGGGGGCGGCGGGGGGAGAAAGCAACCAGGCTTTCTTTTTTTTCAGATTGAAGTTGCTTTCCAAATCTCTGTTTTATTCTGTTTATGCAATAGCATTCAGCGAACATCCTACAGGGATTTTTTTTGCACAAAAAGGCCCAATGATATATGAACGTAGAGGCCTCCTTGTGGAGACCCTTGGCGCAAGGACGCTCCGTGTTTACTCTATCCTTATTTAATTCAAGATCAGCGCACTCCACCCCAACTTCTTCAACCGGAGAGTATCTGATTAGCAGGGTCTATTCAGCTGCAGCGTTCCCCCCGCCCCGTCCAGTGAGGTAATCTTGACCTCTGGTCGTGTAAGACACTCAAAGCATACAAGGGCTTTCAGAGAAGTGTTAGGTTACAGGGCTCAAGCAGTTCAAACTCTGCAGCTTAAAAACCACTTAGAAATAATGAAGTTGGAGGGACATGTATAGGGGAAGATTCTTGCGGTGACTGTTCAGGAGGAGAAGGGTCCAAGAATTATAGGACTACGTCATTCTGCTTTTATGTCCTAAAAACGGGTGTCCTCTTTACAGACCCCACGTTTCCCAAACTGGGAAAAATGATGGTAGCCTTGTGGGGATACCCTCATTCCAACAAACACCCAAGGAAAATTCAGCAGAGACCCAATATATGAAACTAGCTGATGACCTGACCTTGCTCGTTTTTTTTTTAAATTTTATTTTTTGAAAGAAAGTATATTTGTACCAGAATTATGCAAGCAACTGAAGTCCCTTTGGGGCTGAATTGGAGCCTTGCAGAGTGTTCCTCCCCGCTCCCCCCCTCGCCTCAGCTAAGGTCCGTTTGGAAAGATTGGAGTTTTAAAACCTGCCTCAGAGGTGTTTTCCGGGCTTTCTGGGGTGCAAGCAGCTGAAGTCCCTTTGGGGCTGAATTGGAGGCTTGCAGAGGGCTCCTCCTCCCCCCTACCCCACTAAGCTCTGTTTGAAAAAAATTGGCATTTTTAAAAAGGGGATGTCCTGCACATGCTCAGCAGAACTTTTTCGTGCTGTTTTTGCTGATGGTGGTGGGGGGGGGGATCCCTTTTGCCACGCTTTTTGA
>JANHGC010036994.1:0-10103 GCA_027560395.1 Boaedon fuliginosus | reverse complement strand
TGGTATAACCCTGTGAACTGAGTTGGGCTGAGAAGGAGGAGCTTTCATGTCTAAGGTAGGACTGGAACTCTCAACCCTTTGGTGACTGGCTCAAAGTCGCCCAGCTGGCTTTTATGCCTAAAGCAGGACTAGAACTCACGGCCCCCCGGTGGTTGGCCAAAAGCCGCCCAGCTGGCTCTTTTGCTTAAGGCAGAACTAGAATTCTCTTGTCTCCCGGTGCTTTAACCAATAGACCTGGCTCTCTTTGCATTAAGAATTCAGTCTCTTTAGCCTCATTTCCTTGTTCCCGGGCGGATGGGGAAGCTTGGCAGGGAACAAGCGCGGTGCTTCTTGTGACTTGGTGTGCAGGTGTGACCCCCAGAGGGAATGGCCCAACACAACCTTGGCGGTCATCTCAAAAAGATTGTGATGGGTTGTGTTTCATTTTTTAAAGTCCTGACCTAGCCAGTTCCCTGCGATTTCTGTCCCCCCCACCGTCCCCGCTTGCGAATTCCAAGACAGATGCTTGGATGTACAGTGATTATAAACTGGATTTTGAGCCTCAGAGCTTAACTTAGAATGGGGTGTGTGTTGCTTTTCCCCCTTTTCTCAAAAATGCAGGCGTAAATTGAAAAGCAGAGAGAGAGAGAGAGAGAGGGAAAGAAACAAGTATCTTTGTGATATCCCAGCTGCAGTTGCTGGGATAATGTTTTGAGTGGGTTGTGTAGGGCAGGAAGTAATGAAAGCAGTTCAATTTATTTGAGGGTGTTTTTTTTTTCTTCTTTTAAGGATGATTAGTTTGGCAGGTGCTTTAAGAAATTGTTATCCTTAAAACACGGACGCGTGTAATGCGCCTGTCTTATCTACCGCATCATCTCAGGTATTTAGTCTACCTCTGATCTGCCAGGGCTGACCCTTGGCTTCTCTTCAGTATAAGCTACGGCTTTGTATCGCACGTTGCAAAGAGCCACAAGGGGGGTTAAGTTTGGTTCTGGCTTCTCGCGATGACCCGAATCCAGTCGTTATTTGCAAACCATGTAGCCACGTGAACGAAACCCATGGAATTTTTGCTCCGGGCCTCCGAGCCTGCGGTTCACTGCGGTAAAATCCTACAGTCCCGCTTTTGAAAATATGGCACGTAAAAGATTTCATTGTCCAGTAGCAGAGCCTCTCGGAGGCTGGTACCTTCCAGATGTTTGGGGCGAGGGTGGCCACATCTGGGCAGCCTCAGGCCGGGGAAGGCTGCTTTGTAAATGATCCAGGCAAGTTCAGGACAGAAACTTCACTTTAAATTCCTCTTGATTGGGGAAGAGAAGCGGGGTATAAATCCAATAAACATAAATGAAAATTATGAATTTATTGTAACAGGGAAGTGCAGGGTTTGAATAAAATCTCGGGGAGCAGCGGGAGTGGTGACAACGGTATCATTCTTAGATAGCTTATGCAATTTGGATTTGTTTATTTATTTTTTAAATTGCAACCTGCTTTTGAGACATGATTTGGACAAGTGGTGGTGCATATATTTATTTAAGGAGGGACAATGAAGAATGAAATCACGTACAGGCTCAGGATATGAGAAGGAGGGAAAGGAAGGGTTTGAAGGGGAGAGGCCCCTCCTGCTGCTTTCTCCGCGGCCAAGTCAAGGCCGAGACCCACGATATTTGAAGCTTCGTTTCCCCAAATTCTTGAACCCAGGACTTCGGTGTAAGCAAAAATAAAAATAAAAATAGATGTGCTTCTTAGGGCCCAGATGGAACCGGACGCTTGGCTGACCTTCGGCGGAGCATATAGAAATGGCGATTTGGGCCTCTCTTCTCCGCTCTTCCCAAAACGGCCCCCGCTTGTCATTTCAGCTGCTCTCCACCACCGCACGGCATCCCTCGTGGGGCGGCATGAAAGAAGAGCCTCCACAAGCCGCAGACAAACCGGGCCACCTACCTTCATTCGGAGCCGCCTGGCTTGTCTGCTCCTCCTGCCCGTCTCCTTCGCCTGCCGTCTCTCAAAAGCATTAAGGGAGCGACCAAGAAAAGAAACACCTCTGGGCCCTTCCCAGGGTCCCCCCCCCCAAATATGCTTTTTAAATCCACCCCACCCAGGAGTGGAAAAGTGGGATGGCCATATTAGGATGATTCATAAACCCTCGACGGGGCTAAATGCCTCGAATTCTCGGAGCTGAAACCCCCCAAAGCAAGTGAAAAAACCAACCGCCAAAAACCAGTGTTCTCCTTCGCTTTGTAGCACGCAATGGTTGTGTGTTCTTAACACTGGAGGCCCACAACCTGATTCCCTTCCCTTCCCACGGTGGGAAGGCAAATTTCCTCCAATTCCCAGCCACCGGGGGCAAAAAAAAACCCCTGTAAAAGCAAGAAAATTTGATACGGCTGTGACTTCTGGTCCGTAGTGTGTGCGGATGAGTTCTTGAGTTTCCTTCTGTCTTCACTGTTTCTCTCTCTCTCTCTCTCTCCCCCCATCTAATTCTTAAGGTTTCTTTTATTACTTTTAATTGCATTTCCATAGGGAAAGCAAAGCCACCCCCCACCCCTCCCCATTTCTTCCGGCACGTTGCCACTTTCTGGCTCTTCCTCCTGCGTCCTTCCCTCTCCTTCCCTTCTGCTGTTTGAATTTCTAGGGCCTGGCTAAGATGCTCTGTTTGGTCGGTTTCTATGGAAGAAAGAAAACAGCACGGATCTGCCAGGCCTGGAATAATATTTTTTTCCCCCTTTTGTGTGTGTGTGTGTGTGTGTGTGGAGGGAATGAAAGCAGAGAGGAGGAGGGGGAAGGAAGGAAGGGAAAAAAAAAAGGGGGGGAAATACGATCCAAGGGAGGGCTGCAGGAAAAAAGGAATCTCAGCAGCCTTCCTTGCTCCCTTTTCAAGTTACTACTCCCTAACCCATGGCAGCTGTGGGCTGGTGGGGGGAGATCAGACCCCCATTTCATGAAGACGACGTTCCCGTTCGGGATGTGGTCTCGAACTGGGACCCAGTTCCCCAGCAAGAACCTGGGGAATTTAACGGCAGCTTTTCTGGAAAGCCCAGGGGGGGCTTTTTTTTACCTGTCCGAAGCCCCATCGCTCTTCAGAAACGCTAGAAACCCCCTTCGCCAGCGCGCTTGGCGCCCCGCCCTCGGCCTCCTTCCCTTGTGCTCTTGGGCCGCCGTCCAACAGGATATATCGGCTCCCCACGCCCTAAGAGTTGTTTTGCTTACAGCTCCCGAACTCGGAGCTTGACTTTATAACGTCCCTCCCGAAACCCTTTAGACTTAAGAGGCTTGATGCAAGAAAGAAGGAAGAAAGAAAGAAGAGAGAGAGAGAGAGAGAGAGGAAAAAAAGTGGAACATAACGGGAGCAAAAAGGCTGAAACCAGAAACGCAGCGCCCGATATAACATTTCATTAAAATTCCAAAGCTTTGGAGGGCAGGGTTTGTTCTCTCTCTCTCTCTCTCTCTCTTTTTCCCCCCTTCTCTTTCTTCCATTCGAGTTTACAGTCTGGCATTTTTGTTATGATTCCCTCCGGGAAGAAACCAGGGAAAATTCTGTGGGCAAAAGGCTGTTTTTACAAGGTTTCAACCCCCCCCCCCGGCCCCTCCTTTCGTCTAGTTAAAACCAGGAAGTTGGAAAGGAAAGGGCTGAGCTCCTTGCAGGTTTCCTATTTTCCCTCGTTTCTAAAAAGGCCTTCATTTCACTGCCTTCGGGGGAAAAAAATGCCAATCCCATAAGATGCCTTTATTTTCCTTAAATTTTCGTAATTTTTCTTAATTTATCTTTTGGGGAAGCCTCAGGTGTTCTTTAAGTGTCTTTAAGGAATGCCACGTTAACTTCCTTCCAAAAGTCCTTCCTCAACCAGGTTTTTTTTTTCTTTAAAGTCAGAAAAATGGCAGAAAATCCAATGCATTCCCAATTCTAATCAAAGAAAAAGGGGGTGGGAGTTGAAAACCCTTGCCTCCTGTTTAAGCAGAGGTTAAAAGTTCACTTCCCATCACTAGGAGTCCCAATCTCCATCAAGCCTTGAACACCTTTACCTCCTCTTCTGTACCCTGGAGTCAAAATACCAAAAACCCAGATGCAGAAATCTTTTTTCTTTCTTTTTTTTTTGTAAAGAAAACCCCCTGTGCCTCCTAAGAGATAAGATGCTCTCTTGCCTGAAGCAGATTCAAGTATATTTGGAATTAACAGTCTCCTCCTCAGTGCCCTTTGCCTTTGTTTATGTCATGTGATTGTCGTGAAGAATGACCAACCCACTTCTACACAGTCCATCTTTTCATAATCCCATCTAGCTTCCATTTAATGTACATCTGGTTCTTTAAGGACTTGCAAGTAGATAGGAACAGAGTTTCCAAAATTTTCATCTTACCTTTCTCCTCCTCTTCTTCTTCTTCTTCTTCTTCTTCTTCTTCTTCTTCTTCTTCTTCTTCTTCTTCTTCTTCTTCTTCTTCTTCTTCGTCTTCTTCTTCTTCTTCTTCTTCTTCTTCTTCTTCACTGTATCACTCCTGCGTAGAAACGAGGACAAGGTGTCAAACGTGTGCAGCTTTTTGCCTTCGCTGAATTAGGGTGAGCCCCCTGCCTGCCAGAACAGAATAAAGCACAGTGGCAATTATGATAATGAACAATTACGGGGAAGGTTGGGATTCTGTTAGCTCCGAAGGAGATATTGCTGTTCTTGATGATAATTAATTTATACCCATTCTTACAGCGGCCAAGGACCCAAAACTTGAGAATAGAGGAGGATTTTGACTCCCTGTTGGATTTCTGCCTTTGATTCATTTGCTGTGCTGATCAGGAGGCGACAGGGAAGGGAAGGCTGGCTTAAGGATTTGTAAAACAAAAAAAAAATTGGATTATGGATTGGATTCACTATTCATAGTTGTGTGTCAAGCAAAAAAACCGACACTGCAACCATCATCAAGTACAAGTCAGTTTCCAAGCATCTAAAGCTGGACCAGGTGTCGGTGAGGATGCTGCAATAGGTCCCAGGCGTGGAAAAGCCACTTGAAGTCGCTTTTTTCAGCGCCGCCGTAACTTAAACGAACCTACAGGTCTACTTGCAAACATTTAAACGGTGTGCCAAATCGTGCCGATCCCATGAGTGTGAGGTTCATTTTATTTGGTGATAAAACAGTGACTTGCAGTCGTACAAATTGAATCGGGGAAAGTTGGAGCCAGTTGAGGCTACAGCAAGGGAACCCAGGCTGGAAAGTAGCTCTCAGAAGTTCTCTCCCATCCTTCGTTGGCCTCTTAGTTGGCAACGAAATGGGACAAGGGTTTATTTATTATTATTATTATTTTTTTCAAAGTTCTTGGAATTCGGTAGGGATGGCTGTTAAATGTTTAACTTGCGAAAGAGACATAGATCAACATCCTTAGTTGCCGGGAGGTGAGAGGGGGGGGGGTTTGGGTGGAAGGGGAAGGGTCAGAGAGTGGCGGAGAACGAGGCACCAGCAAATCGTTGGTTTCTGATTTAATGGCTGCTGTTTTCTGCCCGTCTGGAGCGCAGGGATATTTTTATTGCAAGCGTTTGGGTGGCTTGGGTACAAAGCTGCTTCCTTCCATTCAAACTGGACTCTCAGTTCACGGGTTGATTTGCTTCTTGGATCACGGTGTACAGGTGGGTCCCCTAGAGGCCATTTTCGAGGATCGGCTGGCAGGGGAACTCTGGGAGTTGAAGTCCACCCGCCTTCAAGCGGCCAAGGTGTGACCAACGCTGCTTTCAAACTTTTCAAACATGGCTTCTCAGTAACCCCCCCGAAAGGCCTTCTTTAAACCCGGTCCTACAAATGGGATGGGGCTCCCGATTCTACTTGCCCGCGTAGACTAGCCGTCCCCACTTTGGGGGAAGATTCTGGGATTATCTAGTCCTCGGGGCCATGGCTGACCTTTGGAGGGAATTGTCACCACCAGGAGATCCCTCACTGAGCCTCTTGAAAGACTCAAAGTAAGGAAGTTAGTTTTCAGTTCTGATTCTTTTTTGTTGTTGTTGCCACAGTGCATTAGAAGCATTACAAGGAGGAAACGCCCTTGCTATAATTTCAAATTTCTTGAAAATACTTGGAAGTTGCAAATATACTCACTCAACGTTTGCAAGAAAAACCTTGTTCAACAGTCTCCTGACAACGTTAATATCTCGAGCAGCCCCGGCTGGCTCTAGCCTTGCCTTTCGCTTGGGAATACAGAGGGAGCTGCTTGCATGGCTCTTTTTCCACAGGAAGCAGATCTATTCTTTGTTTCTGAGCTGAAAGGCCTCTCTGGGTGGAGGAAGGAGCTATTGCCTAGGGAGTAGGCTGTCCTTCAAAATAAATAAATAAGTAAAGACCCAGTAAACAAATTCTCCTGCGAGATGTGAGCCAGTAAAGCCAGTTAAACCAATGGTCACCCAGGTCACGGTTGGACAACGGGGGGAGGCACTAAATAATACGTCCTATTTGGAGCCCAAGAAGGCTGGATCTGTTTTTAACCGCTGCCTAAAACGCTACCAGCTCCGCCGAGGAGCCATGGCTTGGTTTTGGCTTGGAGATCAAAGAGGCTGCTGGCCTGCGCGGAGGGACCGGAAGAGAGGCCCGAGGGACGGCTTTACCCCCGGCCCTGGGAATAAACAGACGGAGGGATCGGATGAATGGATGGGTGGGGGGGTTGTCCCCTCTTGTTTGCCGTGGCTTGTTCGGAGCAAGTAAGGCCTTCAAAATAGGGTGAATGGTGAAATGGCTCCCGTAGAGCCACATTTAAGACTTGAGGACTTCCAAGCCTCAGCGTGGCTGGCTGGAGAATTCTGGGAATTGAAGTCCTCACGTCTTAATGTGGCCAAGGTTGGACACCCCTGCCATAGATGAGAGAGCGGGGGGAGACAGAGAGAGGGGCACACACACAGAAAGAGAGAGGCACAGAGAGAGAGAGAGAGAGAGACAGAGAGAGACACACACAGAAGGAGAGAGGCACACAGAGAGAGAGACAGAGTGAAATAGAGGTGACCCCCTCCTTCCATAACTGTTCGAGGGGCATGATGTTATACACACAAGTTTTGTGATGCACTATCCAGAGTCCCTTTCCTGTGAGTTGGAAGGCTGTATAAATTAGAGAAACAAGTAAGATGCCAGCCTGGGACTGTGGAAGAGCCACCTTGGGGTCCACCTTAAGCCATGGACCTTCCTGGACCGTCTCGGGGCCAGCCGCTCTCCTTCAGCCCACCTGGACTCGCCGGACAAACGATAAGGGTCTACAGTTCCTTGAGCTCTTTCAGGGAACAACCAATCCATGACGTATATCATCCCGAGGGATCTGGAACCGAGGGGGGGGGAGCCCATTGGTGTGACCGTCCTTCCCCCTCGTCCGTTTGCGCCCCGTGAAGGAAGATGGCGGAGCTAGGAGGACCCGGGGTGGACGTGGCTTGCATGCTTCCTCTGAAGCCGTTTGTCCTTTTGGGGACGCGAAGAGGTGGGATTAAACCGTCACGGGAGCCTTCTCCAGAGTTGGCCACCGGAGCGACGGGTGGAGGAGGAAGAGGAGGAGACGCAACTTCTCCCGAACCTCCTCCATTCCTCAAACCAGGCCGCTTATCCCGGGGAACAGGGAGATGTTTGAGGTGGGTTTCCTGTTCCGTGCCAGAGACGGATGAGTTGGGATTGTTTTGTCTGCCCGTGTGCGTCTTGTCTCTCGTCCCGTCCCCCGCCCGGATTCCTAACGAAAACATCGGTTCTGAAAACCAGCTGTCGCGTTTCCAGGCTTGAAGGAAGCGGCTCTTAAAAAAAACAGAGGACTTGGCTCAGCTCCTGGATGGGTTTTGTGGTAGGGCACAAGACGCAATGTTAGCCGCCCCCCTGTCCTCTAAACAGTGCACCATGGGTTCAGTTGTTGTTTTTTTAAATTTTTAAACGAGCGAAGGACGGGAAAGGCTTTCCGGAGACCACAACCGACAAAGGCCTGTCTGGCTTCGGTCTCCTTTTTTTTTCAAAAGTTGTTTCTTCCTTGGCTCCCTTTCCCCGTTGCCAAGCCCCGCTGGAAGGATCAACAATTTAGTCTAATTGTGTCAAATGTTTGGGCGGCAAGGTTTCGTTTATTTTGTCTCCGCGTCTGGAATATTCGCTCTTTTCAAGGTCTGGGGCCCTCGCGGCAGACGGCACGTAGCCTGGGAAAGGGGGCGAACCAGCGCGGTGTGTATGTCGAGAGGGAGAGAGAGAGAGGGAAAGAAGAAAGGAAGGAAAAGACAGCTTGATATAAAATGTTTTTTCTCCTTTGGCTTCGATACTCCGAACTTGACCAATGGCCTGGTTCAAATTGAGCAACCCTGCTGCTATTCAGACTTTCCCCCCTTTTGTGTAACTTGTTACTGGAAGTCGCCTGGAGTTCTAGATACTGTTTAAAAATATATATATATATATGTTTGCCTTGAAATGCATCGCCTTACATGGCTCTGGATTTTAAGGGCCATTTTCCTCCTTGCCTTTACTGGGGCAGCAGGGACATCCCAGGCAAGGTGAGTGGGGAGGGACCCTTGGAGGTCTTCTAGCCCAACCCCCTTGCCCGAGCAGGAGACTTTATATAGACCATTTCACCCAAAGGATTGTCCATTGCTCCTTGTTGGAGCGCCAGCAACTTCCGAAGGCCTCTTCTGTCTTCGGCGTTAACTTGGAGAAGACAGTTATATTTATTGATTGATTTATATTGGCTTTTGCAGTGGCAAAAATAGAGAGGTTCCTTTCCTCCCTTCTGGTTCCCTTCTGGCTAATGATCTGAAGGCCAACCTTGTCCTTCCAGGTAGCATCTACCTGGCTGTGGTAGGAAAAGCTCCTTCGAATCCCGGCTTGATCCTTGGCTCTACTAGGGAAGGATCTTTTCTCAGCAGGACAGTGGATCTCGACGTCCCGGTCTGGCTCACTCCTCCCCTGGGGTTTACCAACCAGGCCCAAACTCTTGATTTATTTTATTTTGAAATCCCCGAAATGTCACCGCTCGGGCTGGGAACGTCGACAGGCACTTTGCAAGTAGCCCGGTTCCCGTTGTGTTAGAAAACAATGCTGGGCCCGGTGCGCCAACTGAAGGGGTGGGTAATCTACCCAGCAGCGCACAGTAAAAAAGCAAGTTCATTCAAGTTTTGAAAAAGTGGGGTAAATTATAGAGGGACCGAGGCCGATTTGAAACCATTGTCGAGGCTCTAAGGGATTCATTGTTATCTTAGCACGTACCTTGGCAAGCCTTGGGATCAAAAAAAAACCTCTGAAAAGACGCCAGATATCGAGCAGAAATCGTTTAAAAACCTCCCTGTGCCTTTTGCAAGTGTAGAAATTAAGTCCAAGGGTCCTGCTCCTTCGCCCACCTCGAAGACGCACCACGTCTAGGCAGGAATTTATTAGATGGAAGGGTCTTAGTGTGATGGGAGGGGGGCGTAGTTTTCCAAAATGCAATTTCTACTGCTTGAGAAGCTGAAGAGGCCTGCCATGTTTCTCTCCCGCGCGAGAGGCCCAAGGTCTGCTCTCCATCTTGTGTCAAGAAAGCCCGACACTTACAAGCCAGGGTGTCCCCAACCTCGGCAACTTATAAGAAACGTGGATTTCCACAAGGCTGGATGGGGAAGGCTGGGAGTTTCAAGCCCACAACCCTTAAAAAGGCTCCCCACTCCTTTAGCACCACGTTGGATGTTAAGACTCGGCACCCCTGTAGAGACAAGACGGGTCGAGCACCCTCAACTCGCCGACGCAACGCAGCCTGCTTGGGCCGTCCAGTTTCCCGTCCCCGCGCCCGGGTTCAAAGTCTCCACGTGTGGGCCCCGAGTGCGGTTGCTCGGCTTGGCTTTTGTTTAGCTTTTTTTTTTCTTTCCTTTCATCGATACTTCCTTGCCCGCAAAGACCGAAGGCACCCTCCCTCTTGGTATCTCCTTGGCGGCGCGCCCGTCCTCTCGCTAATTGCTCAACCCAAGCCTTATCGACGGACCCGATCTCGTCCCAGCCATAATCCTTTCTCGTCGGTGTCACAATAAGGATAAAGCCCTCGGTGGCCTCATTTGCCCTCCCCGAGGAGGGTTGTCGTCTGAGGCCCGGTCTCAACCCAGAAACAAAACCGAAAACACACACTTGTCAGGGCCTGGGGTTTCGCCGCGGCGCGTCCTCTCCAGGTTTCGCCTTCTTGCCTGGACTTGAGTCCT
>JANHGC010036957.1:0-10105 GCA_027560395.1 Boaedon fuliginosus | reverse complement strand
CTCTTTTCGCAATAACAAACCACCAAACACAAAGCCAAACCACCCAACCACTACAGCAAACAACCAAAACAGAGAGAGAGTAAGCTGGGTTGCAGGCTTCTTCTTAAGGCAATAGCTAACAGAGCAAACCAATCAGGTAATGTTGTAATTACTACACATTATGTTATGTTATTAAGATAAACTACATTTCCTTAAAGCAACAGAATATAATAAACATATCTCGGTTTATATATTTCCTATCCCAATAAGTTAGTCAATTAACCCATTCCTAACAGAGGGCCCCAAAGTACAATCATGTGATCACAAGTGAGACCCATCATGGCATTTGGAAGTTGGAATCCAGGACATAAGAACCGTTTTTTGGGGTCCATACTTAACTTTGCGCGATCGCTTAGGGTTATAAATTGAGTATCCCAAAGGTGCTTTTTTCAAAAGGCAATTTGGACTTTCTGGTTTTTCTCTGAAGATGTTTTGCTCCTCATTCAAGAAGCGAAATGCCTTAAAAAAAGAACCCAGGAAGTCCAGTTGCCTGTTGAAAAAGCACCTTTGGGACAGACATGACCTGGATGACGGACCATCTCCAGAGACATATGTTGAGTACCCCATACATAAGCATTAGAAATTATGGTTATCAAATCTAAAGGCAACACAAAGGATGGGAAACGCCTTAGGGCAGTGAAGAAGTGTTGACTTCTTTGCTGCCTGGGGAATTCTGGGAGTTGAAGTCCACACATCGTCAAGCAGCCAAGGTTCACGTGACATGACAAGGTGACATGACAGCGGGGTTCCAGTATTTGAGGGGCTGCCACAAAGAAGAGGGGGTCAACTTATTCTCCAAAACGCCAGGGAAGCAGGACAAGAAAGAAGGGATGGAAACCAACCAAGGAGAGAAGCAAGCTGGAATTAAGGCGAAACTTTCTAACACTAAGAACAATTAACCAGTGGAACAGCTTGCCACCAGAAGTTTTGGGTGCTCCATCACTGGAGGTTTTTAAGAAGAGACTGGGCAGCCGCCTGTCTGAAATGGTACAGGGTCTCTTGCTTGGACTAGAAGACCTCCAAGGTCCCTTCCAATTTTATTCTGATCGAATTGTGATTGGGCCACTGGGTTTGTTTACCTTGGAGAAGGGAGGTCTGCAGTTGAGAGACACAATAACCACCTTGTTTTCCCCAGGTGGTCTTCCCTGGAGAAGAAGAGCCAGAGAGTGCCAAAGACAGAGCGAGACAGAAAGGATCAAAAAAACTTGGCAGAAGATGCTGCTGGGATATCAGGAAGAATTTCCAGGTGAGGAAAGCTGCTAAAGATGGCAGCAACGCCCATGGGAGATGTTGAACCTCCTTTGCTGGGAGTTCTCAAGTGAGAGGCTGCTTTACTGGGGGTGAGCCTGGGGTCAGCCGGATGATCTTCAAGGTCCTTTCCAACCTTTCTCTGTCTGTAAGGGCAAAGCCACCCTCGGTTGCTGCCCTGGCAGTGCCGGCACCAGGCAGGCCACCTCTCTCGCTCTGGCCACGCTGCAAAGATTTTTCCTTCCCCTTCCAGTTTGAGATGTCGCTTTCTTTGAAGTCCTTCGTCCCTGCTGTCCCAGGTCAGCCAGAAGGCTCATGTCTGGAGAGCCACCCACTGCTCAGATTGGCTTTAATTTATATCCTGGAAACTCCGAGGCCTGCTCTCCACAAACCCATCCTTCCCACCCACCCCTGGTTCCCATCCGCACCGGCTCTGGAGACTCACATCCCCTATCGCGGGTCTGACAGCCAACAGATTTCCTCCTCCTTTGGGCTATCAGCATTTGGAGCCTTCCTGAAAAACATGTGATCACAATGGAGGCTTCTCTCTGGCCGAGGAAGGAATTTCAGGGGCACAGATAGGCCGCTTCCTGGAGCGATTCCAGGACCAACAGAGAGAGGGAGAAGAAGCACCCCAACCTCAGAGGAGCCATGTAGAGAGAGGCCAGCTGAATCGCGGCTGATGGAACAAGCCACCATTGGCCAGGTTCACCCGCCTCACCGTCATGGTTTAAGAACCCCACCAGCAATCAGGAAGGGCTTCCCTAGGGAAGCGCTTTCAGGCTTAGTTGGGTGTGAGAATGGGCAACCCTGTCCATCTAATGAGCGTCTTCAGCTTCTTTCCAGAAGGGTTGGGTTCCATTTACTGGGGCTGGGAGGAATTGAAATTGAAGGCTTCCAAAAGGCTGGAACTGCCCTGTCGGAAAAGAAAGAAGAGACAAAACTAGTGGACACAGAGATCAGGGCTAAGGGGAAAACACGTCAGTTGCTTGCTCTGCAGAGACCTAGTTTTGCTGTAAGAGCCATGGTGGCGCAGAGATCAGAATGCGGGATTGCAGGCTAACTCTGCCGAATGCCAGGAGTTCGAACCTGACCGACTCATGGTTGACTCAGCCTTCCATCCGAGGTCGGTAGAATGAGGGCCTAGATTCTTGGGGACAATATGTTGACTCTATACACAGCTTAAAGAGGCCTCACTGTGAAGTGGTGAGAAATTGAAAATGGCCATCCATCTGCCAGTTGCCAAATGTCCAAAATGCAATCATGTGACTGCAGTGGGGGTGGGGAGACTGTCGGAACTTGGAATCTGGGTTGTAACTACCTTTTCAGGGTCTCTTGTAACTTCAAACTGTCCGTAAATGGCCAGTTGTAAATCTACTTGAAATGGTATGGTGAAACCAGGCTTAATAGCAGTAACTGTGAGAGGGATCTTGGAATTGTAGTGGACAACCAGTTAAATAAGAGCCAAGAATCTGCAGCAGCAGCCAAAAAAGCCAATGCAATCCTAAACTGCATTAACAGAGGGATACAATTAAGATTAAGGGAGGTACTAATACCACTCTGTAAAGCCTTAGTAAGGCCACACCTAGAGAACTGCATCCAGTTTTGGTCACCACACTATAAAAAAGATGTTGAGACTCTAGAAAGAGTGCAGAGAAGAACAACCAAGATGATGAGGGGACTGGAGGCTAAAACATATGATGAACAATTGCAGGAATTGGGCCTGGCTAGTCTAGTGAAGAGAAGGCCCAGGGGAGACAGGATAGCAGTGTTCCAATATTTGAGAAGCTGCCACAGAGAGGAAGGGGTCAAGCTATTTCCCAAAGCACCTGAAGGCCAGACAAGGAATCATGGAGGCCAGACAAGGAATCATGGATCAAGGAGAGATTCAACCTGGAAATAAGAAGAAATTTTCTGACAGTGAGATCAATCAACCAATGGAACAGAAGTTGCCTTCGGAAGTTGTGGGAGCTTCATTATTGGAAGCTTTCAAGAAGAGACTGGACTGCCATCTGTCAGAAATGGTGTAGGGTCTCCTGCTTGGGCAGGGGGTTGGACTAGATAACCTACAAGATCCAACTCCGTTAATCTTTCTCTGTCTCTAGATTGAGCCAAGGGCTAACCAGGGATTTGGACTGGACAAAAGTGGATTCTGTTCCCCAGCTTGGAATCTTGGAATCTAGCCAGGCAAGCAAAAATGATTCCTCCAGCTGAAGTTTCATGAGAGGAGAAGAATAAGACACTTGCTGAGTCAATCCTAAAGATCTCAATCTTGTGATAGAACCAGTTCTGACAGTTCAGATCCTGTGGCTCTGGACTCACAACCTTGGCAACATCTTAGGGCCTCTAAAGCTAGGAGAAAGTAATGAGGGTAGTGGGTTGAGAGTCAAACCCCCTCCCGAAAAAAACCCAAAGGCGTGGAGGAACATCTAATTTCAAGGAAGGATGACCTTGTCAGGAGCTTCTTTTGAGAAGTTCTACATCCTACTTCGTGACCATTTGAGGATGAACTTCCTTCCTTTAAAAGTGCTGTTCCAACGTCAACCCCAACTCTGCTTTGTCTTCCCTGAACCCTGAACCTTGCAACACATTTTTCTAGTTGACCGTTGTCATTTAGGCAACTGTAGGCCAACAAGATCCTGCCATTAAAATTCTGTTACAAAAGAAGTGCAATTTAATTCCATTTCTTAAAAAAAGAAATTAAAGGCGAGGATGGGAAGGGGAGGATGCTCCAGGAAGCTTCCCACTTTACCTTCAAACTTTTTAAAAATATATTTATTATTATTATTTTTTGCAATACATAGCCATATTGTGTGTGGACAGAGGCGGTTCTGGGTATCATTCGTGTTAATCCAATTCACAGCGACAACGTTAGTAATCTCTATCACCTTTATCAAATTTACGTAATCCTCTTTATGTTGTTTGAACATACATAAAGAAAACAAAACACACACACAACAAATGCCTAACACCTGTAAACTTCTAATCTTTCAAATTTAAGTAATCCTCATTATATTGTTATAAACAAACAAAGAAAAAAGATGCCTAACATCTAAACTTCTAACCTTTCTATTATTTGTATTTATTCTGTAAAAGCTTATATTTTAATAGTGCCCCTATCTAATTTTATTTCTGCCTCTTTCGGCTTACAATCAAGCTACTTTAATATTTAAAGGACAGCTCTTTCTATCCGTCATCGCTTTTTCTCTTTCGTGCTTCAATTCTTATCCATTTTTTAATTCGCTTCCGCCCCACTCCTCCTCTTTATCTCTTTCTTCATCTACCTCTTTCTTATTCATTCTAGCCATTTCTCCCAGGTACAATCTTATACCGCCAGTTCTCCCAGATGTCTGCCCATGTCCCGATCCCCTTATCAACAGGTATCTTCCTGTTTTTCCAATTGATCTGTTCTACCTTCAAACTTTTTTAGGGGTCAGTTGGAGTAAAAAGATGGGGAGAGGGCTTCCTTTCCTACTCCCTGTTTTAACCCACTGAACCCACTGAGAAAACAGATTGAACCATTCAACCATGCCCTTTGCTAGTGGCATCACGGGACCCTCTTGGGCAACACAGATGATTAGAACGGTTGCAGGAATTGGGTATGTCTAGTTTAAAGAAAAGAAGGTGTAGATGTGACATGATAGCACCATTCCAATATCTCAGGGGCTGCCCCAAAGAAGAGGGAGTCAAGCTATTCTCCAAAGCCCCTGAAGGCAGGACAAGAAGCAATGGATGGAAACTCATCCAGGAGAGAGGCAACCTGGAACTAATGAGAAAGTTCCTGATCATTAGAACAATTAATAATCAGTGGAACAACTTGCCTCCAGAAGTTACAGGTGCTCCAATGCTGGAGGTTTTTAAGAAGAGATTGGACAATCACTTGTCTGAAATGATATAGGGAATCGCACCTGAGTTGGACTGGAAGACCAACTCAGGTGGGTTGGTCTTGTAAGACCTCTAAGGTCCCTTCCAATTCTATTATTTTGTTTTGTTACCTCCTGAAATGGCCTTGAAATTTAACGGAAGCTGGGATTTGCCCTGATCTAGACCCAACCTTGGCTACTTCATTTTTCTAACCAGTTCTTTCTAACCTAAGTTGACCGGGGAAGAGAGACGGGATATAAATCTAATTAAATAAATAAATAAATACATAAATAAATAAGTTCTGCGGCACTTTTGAGCACTCTGTTCCTTGCTGATGGCGTTGCACGTAGACACGGACAATCTAATCGTTCGACCCTAATCAACAAGCCTAAACTTCACGTTGGAAACTCGCAGGTGGAAGCTTAGCCCCGATCCAGAAGCACTCGCTTGTCCTCACAGACTTGGCTAATCTAGAAGCTGCAGTGACTGTGTGTGCCAAAGTTGTTGTAACCGGCGTTGCTCATACACATTCCTGTTGAGCATTGGGACATCGCCTTCTCCTATCCCGGTGGAAGTTCTCACCTCTCAGGAAAACACATTCTTCCCACTTCAAGCCACATTCAAGTCCTCCAACCAGCGTGAGATCGTTGGTGTGGAAGCTATGGTTTTTAAGTTCCCACAGTGTTTTTTAAACGAATGGCCACCTGGGCTATGGTGGAATAGTAAACTATACTTTGTGGAATGCGCTTTGAGACTTCTGTGTATTGGTTGCCCCAGGAAAGTCCTACATCTAGGAGCTTCCAAGCCAATAGTCAATCTTTGAGCCCAGGGGTCTCCAACCTTGGCAACTTTAAGACGTGTGGACTTCAACTCCCAGAATTCCCCAGCCAGATTGGCTTCCCTGCCGGGGGAATTTTGGGAATTGAAGTCCACAAGTCTCAAAGTGACCAAGGTTGGAGATCCTTTAGCCCAAGGATGATTCTCCTCTTCCCAAAGCCCAGAGAGCTTTGCCACTGACAAGCTGGCAAGCCATGATGGGGATTGTAGACCAATTTAGCATTCAACATTAAACACCAAAGCTTCCATTTTTTTCTAATCAGACCTAGTGTAACATTTGTTTGATTTTTTTTAATGCAGAGTTAGGTGCGTTCAAGTCTACGCTTCAAGGAGAACAGTTTTGAGTACCTAAGTACAAAGTTTCAACTGATACAAGTGGTCCTCGACGTATGACCACAACTGAGCCCAAAATTCATGTCCTTTAGTGAGACATTTGTTCAGTGAGCTGTGTCCCATTTTGCGACCTTCCTTGCTACGGTTGTTAAGCGAACTATGCAGTTGTTTAGTTAGTCCCGGTTGTTAAGTGAATCTGGCTTCCCCCTTGACTTTGAGAAGGTTCTAAAAATGGGATCCCCTGACCTTGGGACATTGTAACCGTCATAAATATGAGTCCGTTGCTAAATGTCTATCGAGATTCTCAATCACCCAGCTCATGGCGGTCCCAAAGGTGCTTTTGCAAGAGGCAACTGGACTTTCTGGTTTTTTTTTTCTTTTGAAGACGTTTCCCTTCTCATCCAAGAAGCTTCATTCAGCTCTTCGAAGACGTTTCGCTTCTCCTGCAAGAGCTGAAGAAGCTTCTTGGAGGAGAAGAGAAACGTCTTCAAAAGAAAAAAGACCGGAAAATCCAGTTGCCCTCTTGAAAAAGCACCTTTGGGGGAGTCAGTTGCTAAGCATGTGAATTCTGATCACGTGGGGAAGCTGCAACGGTTGTAGGTGTGAGATAGCGGCCACAAGTCCCATATTCCAGGGCCGTTGTAATTTTGAATGGTCACTAGGTGAACTGTTGTAAGTCAGGGACGGCCTGTACTGGAAAGAGGGCGCTACGGCCACAGCTAAAGTCAAACCCAGACGTCGGTGCCCGGAAGGGGAGTCAAAAGGGGCAGAGGATGGCTCGTTTTGCACAATGAAACTCTCAAATTAATTAGGGGCTGATTACCGTGTTCAAATTCTGGATGTGAAAAGGTTTGGCCTCTAAGCTCTTTCGGAAGTGTCTTTTCTTCCTTCTGGAGGAAATCGCTCGACTATAATAATTCCTTTGAACTGCGTAACCACAAGCATTTTCACTGGTTCCTGTTACCAGGAGCATGAGATGGACTAATTTATGCCTGATTAGCACCGTTTACAGGCGTCAGGATAATCTCAGCTTCCCAAGATTGCTGATAATTAAGGTGGCAACGACGCAAGCTCCCAAAATCGCCGCGAAAGGAAGCCAATTCAGCAGAAGCGCCTGGGTCTCGAATTGTTCTGCCTTTAAGTTACATTTCAAGCTTTATGGAGAGCGTAAGGAGACTAGACTCGACGTATAACACTTCAGGGCTATGTTCACTTCCACAGCCAGAGGTACGAGGCAGTGAGACAGTCACATCTATTCTCAGTTATCCAGAGGTCGCTCGTTGGCTGCAGCGCCATCTTAAACATGCTCAGCAAAGCTTTAACAGACCAGACACCAAGGCAGCAAACACCCATCAACCTCTTTCTCCACAACCTCTTTCTCCGTGAAATCCTTGATGCTCTCTGAGCTCGCTTTCTTTCCTTGTAGACGTCTCGCTACCCAACTCGGTAACACCATCAGTGTCCCTTAGGTAGGGAACGAAATCAGTGGTGGGGTTCAGTTTTTGAAACAACGGGTTCTGTGGGCGTGGCTTGTATAGTGGGTGTGACTAGGTGGGTCATGTGATGTGGTGATGTCACAGATCACACCCAGCCCCGCCTCCCAGCCCCTTGCCTCAAAAAAGGAGGTGGGTTCAGCCGGTGGTTTTGGCCTGTTTCCATGCTGATTTCGAGACCATTTCGAGGCTGATTTTGGTTGGAAATCTGGCCTGAAAATAGCCTGGAAACAGCCTGAAAAACATCTGGCTTTTCAGGCTGTTTCCAGGCTGATTTTGGCTGGGAAAAATGGCTTGAAAATTGGCTTGAAAATAGCTGGGATGTTTTTCAGGCTGTTTCCATGCTATTTTCAGGCGGATTTTCAGGCCGATTTTGCAGCCGAAATCGGCCTGAAAAATATCCTGTTTTTCGGGCTGTTTACAGGTCATTTCCAGGCCGATTTTTGGGCAAAAAAATGGCCAAAAATGGCCAGAAAAACATGCAGGGGTGAGTCCAGTTGGTGGTCCGATT
Organism: Boaedon fuliginosus; assembly: GCA_027560395.1. NCBI lineage: Eukaryota > Metazoa > Chordata > Lepidosauria > Squamata > Lamprophiidae > Boaedon > Boaedon fuliginosus. The sequence continues at coordinate 1,780 of JANHGC010036957.1, read as the reverse complement.
TGCCGGTTCTCCACCTGAACCGGTAGAAGCCCACTCCTGAATGAAATCTCTGCAAGACACCAACCTAGCTCAGAGAACATCAAGGACATCCATAGTTCCACCAAGATTCTCTTCATAAATTCATTTTTTTTGGTCACCCAAAGTCCTAGTAAATTTAAGAGGATGAAGAAACAGTACAAAAAAAAATAAAGGAGACTTTTGACTCCCCAGAATGGAAACTTGTTTCTAGTTGCTCAAATCTGGAGACATGAGCTTTGATCTCCAGCCAGTGGCTTCCTCTCAGAACGTGGGCTGCTGTTGGGAGGCAGGAGAAGACACCAGGAAAGGTGAGGAGAAAGGCTTCCTTACCAGGATCTCGGTGGCTGCCGTCATTCCTCATTTCTGTGGAATCCGCCACGTCCCCGTTCATTTTCATTTCTGAAAACGGAACACAGGCTGAATGTTAATGACCTGGCACAATCCAGTCCAACGGAGTGAGCAAACGGGAGCATCATTAGAATAATCTGTCTTCAGACTTTCAAATGTCTAATACCTACATAAGCAACCTCTAGAATATTCATAAAGTCATCAACCCTCCTTGCGTCTATGTTCCTCTCCTCCTCCTCCTCCTCCTTCTCTCATTGAGCTTTGAGCTTTCCTCCATCCTCAATTACCCAGGTTCAGGGCAGGGAGATGACAAAGACAAGGAGAGACATTTCCCCAATTCATCGAGGAGACAAAAAACCAATCCCAGAATTGGCTTGGATTCCTTAACCAGAAGGGGTGCAGAAGGAGCAACCCATGCTATCAAGAGGCCTTCTCAAAATCCAGAGAATGAAGTTCTTCAACAAAGAAGTATCAGGTCTGAAAAAATAATCAACCTCCTTGACCACCAAGGTTAGAATCGCATCCCGAAGTGCCAATAATCCTCCTTGTTGAGGTTGGTTGGATTTTAACCTTCCCCAAGGTCTCTATCTAGAGCCTACCTCAAGTACCTTTCTATATTTATCCTGATTCTGAGAAATGTCCAAGTTGACTCTTGAAAAAGCACCTTTGGGACAACCATGACCTGGATGACTCAGAATCTCCATAGATACATTTCTATATTTATGTTAGATTCATCCTGAACTAGCAATTATTATCTCAATACTACTGATTAGGAACTGAGACTAGGAGGAATAGATAATATACATTGCCTTAAAACCTACATGGAACTAGTACACCATATCAAGGTTTCTAACTACAATTAAAGGGGGAGAAACCCAAGTGGGAACTAAGAATATTCTATGGTGTCCATAGACCATATGTGTCCAAAAAAACCCCAACATAGTGGTTACAATCATACAGCTGGGCCCTTGTCCTCTTTGGTGTGTTTAATCATAAGCTGCTGGTCACTAATAGTAGATATTGACTTTTTGACTACCCTATAGACACCTTTAGCATACTAAACAACAACAACAAGAACAGCCACAAGCCCTACAATGGAAGCAGGAACGCTTTGCTCCCAAACTAGATAGGAAGATCACAAAATACAAACTTCAGGTAGTCCCCGCTTAGAACCACAATCAAACCCAACGTTTATGTTTGCTAAGTGAGAAGTTTGTTGAGTTTCGCCCCACATTTATTTATTTTATTTATTTATTACATTTTTATGCTGCCCAATTCCCGAAGGACTCTGGGCGGTTTTACAACATGGATAGCAATAGCACTCAGATGTTATACAATGCTTATCAGAGCTTTACAACACTCCCCAAGCAGTTACAGAGTCAGCCTATTGCCCCCAAACCATCTGGGTCCTCAT
>JANHGC010036912.1:0-10105 GCA_027560395.1 Boaedon fuliginosus | reverse complement strand
AGTCAAGTATAAATGTTATGATCAAGATTCATGTTTCCTACTCATGTAAATTGAAGTCTGATGTTGGATGATGCTTTTTAATTTGTTTTAAAGAGATAAAAAAATTGAAAAAAAAAGAAAAAGAAATGGCTGATTCTTAAAAGCAATACAAAAGATAAAACAGTTAAGGAACCAGGCTAGACACAAGGAGACTGTGAGGGCTGGTCTTGTCTTAGGCATGAAAGCTGGCTGTGTGACTTTATGCCAGTCACTCTTCCTCTGCCCTAGGAAGGGGACAATGGCAAACCACTTCTGAAGGATTGGACAAAATAGGAGGAGGAAGGAGTACTGTTCACTTCCTTGAGTTATTTTCAAAAGATAATGATGGTGGAATATAAATAAATTAATTAATTAAAATACAAGATCTGGAACCTCAGTACAAACATTTCTTCATCTTTTGGATTAAAAAAAAACCAGACATAATGAAGGTAGGGTTTTTGTTTGTTTTGTTTTACTCTTTCATGAAAAGAAAAAAGGGGGAGATTACTTTGCCATTTCTTTTCAGTTCCTGGTGCCTGGGGATGCATGACAGAATCAGGAAGGGGTTAAGTGATTCAAAAACATTGATGGAGGAAGGGCTATTTTTCTCTTCAAAATCATATCAGTGGTGGGATTCAAACAATTTAACAAGTAGTTTTCTGCCCTTATGATCATCTTGGTGGGCAGGGATATGGTGGGACTGGCCAGAGATGTGACAGGCAGCACTCAGTCACCTGCACCCCCCGGGATCAAAAAAGGGTCACAGGGGAACCATGCTGCAACCCCCCATTCCCCATTTTGGGCCTAGTAGGCCTCCCTTCAGCCCCCTGGGAGAAAAGGTGAGCTGCAGGGGGGACCATGCTGCACCCCCCCATGCCCAGTTTGGGCCTAGTGGGCCTCCCTGCAGCCTCTTGGGAGCAAAAGCAGGCTGCCTTTCCTGTGGTGCCTGAAGCCCAGAGAAGGGCCAATGGAAATGCCCCATTTTCTGCCTCCATTAGGCTGTCTGCACCATGCTGGATTGGGAGGGGGAAGCAAAAAGCCTATTCAGTCCATACGTACTCATTAGCATGACAGCAAATTTCTCATCTAGCTCACCGGTTCAGGCATTGAGAGCTTGAGGAGTAGATTGTTTGCCCTGAAGTCTATCTGGTGCTCTTCCAAGCCTTGCTCTGGCTGCAGCTGACCATCAGCCAATTTTTTTTCTAGTGCCCATTCAGGGAATCCCAGGAGTGGCAGTATATTGCATGGTTTTCACTCCAAGCAGCCCGGATTGGAAAACGCATGGCTGGGGCAGAGGAGCAGTCCTCCTTAACAGCCCTCCAAACTGTTACTGCTGCTTGGAGTTAAAGCGAGGAAGTGCTTCCCAGGTGGACAGCAGAAAAGCTGCCCACCACCGCTGCCTCTGCCACCTTCTCCCCGAGCAGGATGCCCTCAGCGTCCCACTCGGGGAGAAGGTGGGGGTGGCAGCAGGGGGCGGCCTTTGTGCTGGACCCAGGTGAGGAAGCGCTTCCTGGATGGACAGTGGAAAGCTGTCAGCAGAAAGCGCTGCTTTGGGGGTGCCACTGGCGGAGAGTTTGTTTTCTCCTCGGCCTCAGCAGTCCCAAAAACAGCTCTAAGAAATGCCATGCCCTGAGAGAAGGGGGCAGTATTTCTTAGCACTGCTTTGAGGGTGCCGCTACAATGGAATTTTTTTTCTCCATTGAAAGCAACTCCACAGGCAAGCCCCATACTGGCGCTAAGAAACACCCTATCTTTCTTTCAGGGAGAGGGGGGAAATCCAAACCAGGCTGTCAGATTACCTAGCCATGCACACTAAGCCACGCCCACTAAGCCACGCCCACAGAACCAGTGGTGGGAAGTTTTGAATCCCACCACTGCTGCCACACCTGGGATTCCTTGAACGAGCGCTGGAAGAAAGGGAGTCTGATTGTGAAGGTAGGCTTTTCCAAGGCAGATCAAGGCAGCTCAGCTGGGCTGTGTGGTAAGCGCAAGGTGGGATTCAACTGTGCGGAAGGTAGGCAAACTTGCTGGGCCATGTGGGAGGCAGCTAGGCTAGGATTCAGGCTGCTAGGCAGCTCAGGGCAGCTCAGCTGGGCTGCATGGAGAGCGCCGTGTGGGATGCAGCCAAAGGCAGGCAAGCTGGCTGGCCCTCCAAGACTGTGTAGTCAAGGCAAGCCAGGGAGCCAGACAGAGAGCAGCAGCATCTATGCCGGGTGAGCAGACAAGATGGGGAGTGATGGGGCGGGATGGGGCCAGCCAGCAATTTAACAACCGATTCAGCTGAAGTGGTGCAAACCAGTTGAATCCCACCACTGAATCATATGTGAAGAGAATATCATGTTTATTTTATGTAAAAAAAAATGCTTTTTACCTTTTGCCTTAGAATACAAAGGCCCTTACAAACAAAACTATTAAGAACTATGGAAAGCTTATTAAAATATTTATTAAAATATGAATTTTAATAATAATATTTTATTCTTAAAAATTAAGGATACAGTTGATCATGTTAACATTAAAAAACACGAACATTAATAAAGAGTTGATGGGACAGTGGGAGGACAGTCAGATAGTTATTCTAGAAACAGATAAAAGAATGTGAACATGTCCATATGAAGACAAATATTCAACAGATATAGAAGCTCTAATGGATACTGAATATTATGAATAAACATTTTTGTTACAGTCACAGACCAAAACACATTAGAAATAAAAGCAAACACAAAACAATATAAAATAAAATAGTACAATTGATGAGGAGTTTGCCAGAGGATAATCAATATCTGGCCTAATTTTACAGGCACTATAACAAAACATAGCTACATAGCTACATTTACTGAGACTAAATCATACTAGTCTGATAACAACAACTGTAATATAAAAAAAACCATAATTTCTCAGCTGTTTTACCAGGTAAGGAATTATAAGGTGGTAATCCTTATGTCCTTATAGAGGGTTCAGCATCACAAGGAAACGGACAGTTTCACAGTGCTTTACAGCCCAATTTAAGCAGTTTACAGAGTCAGCATATTGCCTCCAACAATCTGGGTCCTCATTTTACCAACCTCAGAAGGATGGAAGGCTGAGTCAACTCTGAACCAGTGAGACTCAAATTGCCAAACTGGTGGCAGCCAGCAGGCAGCAGAAGTAGCCTGCAGTACTGCATTCTAACCACTGCACCACAAAGGCACAGTTTCAGTTTATAAGATTTTTGTGTGTGTACCTTGAAAACTGTCATGGGGAGAGCTTTGTTAATGTTCACTTTATAGTGAACACTTTAGAGTGTGCTAAAGTTAGTGCTATTTGGCCTTTGGAAACAGCTAAGTGGTGTAAGTATCCCTCTGGTTTGTCTGGCCCTACAAATCTGGCCTTCAGGCTTTACACAACTGCTGTCCTGTGTGCCTCTTTGATTTGAAACTTGTCAGAATAATAATTTGGGCTCCAACTCGGGGCCATGCAAGAATAAATAAAAATAAGATCCAGACAGCTGTGAGGAAAGAAGAAATATTTATTCCTAAAACAGTTTGCATTTAGGGACAGGCTGCAGAGAAATGGGGTACAGAAGCAGATTTTTATAGGGAGAACTTGTACAGGATGTTAATCTATGTGCTGATTTTAGGGTGACACTTGAGGTGTGTGTGTGTGTGTGTGTGTGTTCTTATGAACATGCAGCTCCTCTGGGAGATCTAATTTAATTAACTGTGTTTGCAGGCTTTATTCTTTGATATGTGGATTAGGTCTGGCCAGCTTGTTTGAAGGTTTGAGGAAGATATTTCCTCCTGTTTGCTATTTTTATTTGATTAATTTACTTCCAGCCTGATGGTCAATTATTTAGTGGATGCACTGGTTCTCAGAGCATTGTGGATTCTGTTAATATTTTAAGGTAAGATGGAAACAGTATAAAAAATAAAATATACTTTGGTGTAAAACTTCTCAGGAATTCTTGTAAGCCAAACCCCTGAGTTCTTGGGGGAAATTTATCTCTATACTGCAAGTGCTTGTGTTTGCAAGCCCTTCAGCTATTGTGGGTCACTGGTCTGGGACAGGATAGGCAGTTCCTTCAAAAGAGAGGAAAATCTCTGGCCATCAATATTTCTAATTGGGAAATGTTAAGCATTGGCTACTGTAGAAAGTTAGCAGCCAACCTTTTCCTAGAAAAATGAAATATTCTAGGAAATATTAAAAAGGCAGAATATTATACCTCCCTGGATAAGATAAGGAGAAACATGCTCTTGGAAAGCAGCCCCCATGTTTGTTAATAGCCCCAGAAAGCCATCCTATCTACAAGACATCCTATCTAAAAGACATTTAGCTCCAGGTGATAGGATTAGCCCTCACTCAGATCCAAACCAGGACAAAGCCATTAAGCCATAATTGGAATTGTACAAAGCCCCTTCATTACATTCAACCAAGCCTGGGCCTCAAGACCAGTGGTGGGTTTCAACTTGTTCGGACCGGTTCACCCAAACCGATTGTTAAAATAATTACCAGCTCAGCAAACCAGCTTTTAGAATTAAGTTACTGGTTCACCCAAATTGGTAGCTAATTAAATCAGCAGTTTTTCAGGCCTAAATTGATGCACGTGCAATGCACATGGTGCGCACATCACGTCAGGCCTGAAAAACAGCTGATTTACTGTAGCTACCTGTTCGGCTGAACAAATTGCTAATTTTTCAGTCCTAAGGTGGCTAAATCAGCTGGTTTTGGGGCCTGAAGTGATGTGGATGTGGTGCATACTGCACATGCATCTATTTAAGCCCAAAAATCAGCTGATTTAGCTACCAGTTCAAGAGAACTGGTAGCTAAATTTTCAGGTGTAAGGTGATGCGCGAATGCACCCAAAATGTCTGCACCAAGCGAACCGTTTGTTAGACCAGTAGAAACCCACCCCTGCTCAAGCCAACCTACAAAGTTACCCCTGCATGGTCCCATAGGAGTTTGACAACCAATCAGAATACATATTTTTCACAGGAACAGGAAGCAAGTTCAAAGGCCAAGAGAGGGTCTCTCTCTCTCTCTCTCTCTCTCTCTTCCCCCATGTGCTCGATTGCCCAGAACCTCAAACTATGTAGTTGGTCCTGTCCACCATTAAACCATCCTTCCAAGGAGTCTCCATGTTTCCAGTGTCTTTCTTCCCACTTGGAACTGAACCCAGATGGACATTTCTTCCCACACTACAATGGATGATCTTCAGGTAGAATTTTCTAAGGGCTAAAGGGGCATAACCAGGCCTATTGGGAGGCTATGCCCACAGAGAAAAAGCCCTTCTCTTGGCCTATGACAGAGGAAGTAGCAAATAGAGTTATCATTGTTAATTAGCTAATGCAGACGTGGGTAAAGCTTTCATGTTGAGGTTACAATTAATTTAGAGAGGGGGAAGACTGAGGGCTTCAAAGCATGGGGGCACATCACACATTTGAGCTATTCTGCATCTTGTGGGACATTTGGAGACTGTTGCTTTTTTCTTGTGATATTACACATGTAAGGCTGACCTCTATTAAAGTGTCCATCAGGGAAAGTGACACTGTCAAACCACACACAGAAAGTGTTGCAATATCATTTGCTAAACATAGTACAGAACATTGGGCAATGGTTGTGTAAGTGCAAACAAAATGTTACTACTGTAATTGCATAAATTCCTATTTCTTCTAAGAAAATGTCTGTTAGCCATTTGAACAAAAATGTCAGAATGGGTGGGGGGGGTTGTTTTTTTGTTTGTCTTATGTAAGTGATTTTTATTTCCCAATTTAAGAAAGCTTAAGTGCAATTGACGAGGTCATTATTTCTTCATGTTATGGTTATAATCTAAAATTGCAACTCTGGGGTTCTTCTATTAAAACCTGACTTCTTTCAGTGATACAACAGTGAGGGAACATTGTGGATACATAGACTTTTCAGTATAAGTAAACTGAAACACACATTTTCCACTAAAAATATAAATCTGATTTCTAAACATTCCTGATAAAATGCAATAGGATATAAAAAAGCTCTACATACATATTTTTAATCTATTCCCTTTGTGCACATAACTCTCAGAATCTAAAAAAATAACTCCAACAGGACTGAATGCCAGTACAAACACAGTTTCCGCTTAGCTCAAACCAAGAAATAAATGTACATAATGAAGGAGAATTAACTGAAATAACGTTTGCCAATATGTGAATGGTCTTTCCCTAAACCCAAACCAAGAAACTAACCCAAATACATTTTAGAGCATCAACTCAAGGACATCTTTCCTGAATGTACTTTATTTTTTCTTTATATACACTGAGAGCATAAGTACCAAAGACAAATTCCTTGTGTGTGCAATCACACTTGGCCAATAAAGAATTCTATCTATCTATCTTAAAAAAATTAACCAAACAATTCCTCTGTGCCCAATGCCCAAATGCGGTACTAGTCTTTTTCTGGCTTACTCAACTGTATTATAACTTGTAATGCTTGCTTTATAAATGGAGCAAAAATGCAACGCCTCTTCACATTTCAAACTTCAGCAATCTCTAGGTTGAACCCTTCAACACAAAAAGGGAATTGGTTAACTAAGGTCATAATAATGACCACTTTATAAGCTATCTGCCAAATGCTCTTATATTATTAAGGTATATATGCATCTGATCCCTGTGCCTCAAGAAATTTTTAAAAAGTCAATCAAATACGTTAATGAAACCTTTCAACAACTCAATTTTACCTTTTCAGACTACAGCTAAGAATCAAATAGCAATAAAAGTACTATGACAATATCATGTAGGAAGATAATTAGTTAATTTCAACAATGATATATTTATTTTGTAGAGTGTATATATTTGTACACATGATACAAAATAATACTAGGCAACCAGTCTTCAGAACAGTTACGTTAAAGTGATAATTGAATTCTACCAGAAGAGTGTGATAAAATGGGCTCAATTTAATCTCATGGACTCTTTGTCTCAGAACATACTTTGCAATTATCACATCATAACAGAAAAATTACCACTTGAAGAAAAGTTTATTTTCCAGCTTCTGGTTTGACTTCCGGCAACAGGGCTGAGGGATTGACGGGGCTCTGCAATCTGGCACCCAGCTTTCTGTCCTGGGGGTCCATGGAGGACCTAAAGTTTCCCTGGTGGGGAAACGAAGTGAGGGAGAATGGTCCTGAGGGGTCAAGAGGAATCGCAATCCTCTCCCCATCTAGGTATCTGCTCTGAAGCTGATGGCCGGTAAAGACGGCACCAAATATGGCGACCAACAAGCCGAAGCAAACCGGACAATAATATCGTGCAGGGGGTAAAGAAAAGAAATTCAAGCTATTTTTGGATGGCTGAAACAAAAGTTTTTTTATTATAAAGCGTTTAACGGAAGGTGGGAGTAAAAGAAGGCAAAACTAGTGGTGATTTGTAAGTTTCTTCTTTTGTTTAAATTTATTGAGACTGGATTTTACATTTTTGGGGAAGCACCCCCATTGGTGTTTCTCAGTTTTACTTTGTGGACATTCGAAAGTGGGACATTTTAATATATCAGCAGAAAGACAGAAAACTTTGATTCTGTTAAAACAAAAAGCGTATCTGTAGAATTTTAAAATGGCAACCAGACTGGTGATTGACGATATTATTAAAGCTGCCATACAAACAAACAATTTATGTGACAAAATGAAGAATGAGCTGGGGGAAATTCGAGATATTGGATTAAATATTCTCCGTTAATTACAAGACATAAATAAAAAAATTCAAAACCTTGAGGATTTACCAAACCAGCAGGAGCAGGGCATCGAAAGTGTTAACGATGGCCTGGAGATGGTGGAAAGAGAGGAGGAGGAGCCCCCACCCCACGGGAATAAAATGGACATACACAATTATATTACTAAAAGAAGCGGAATGGGGGAGAAAGAAACATCTGAGTCTCCGAAGGCCCAGCAAGCAAAAATTGAGAGCCGGGCAGGAAAAAAGAGAAAGAGATTGGAGAAGAAGTAAAAAGATAAGAAAGAGCAAGGAAAGGACGTAACGAAAGGTGAGACTGTAAAGCTGATCAAGACTAAGCGAGAGAGGGCTGTACCAAAATGCCGTAAAAAGGAGGAGGGTTAAATACCCCTCTAAGAAGAAGCAAGACAGTATTTTGAAGGATTTAAATTATGTTTTTAAACGTCCTTGTCTTCCTAGTAATAAATATAACTTTTTATTTTTTATTTTATAAAAATACTTTTTTACTGGCAATATTTAAGATAAACATTGATTTAACATTTTTAAAATTTTAGATTTAATAAACTTATTTCTATGAATAGATAATATTTTAGAAGAATTGAAATAAAATATTAGGATCAAATAAAATAAAACTTATATGTAAAAATCCAATTAAGGAAAATTATGTAACCACCCAAATTCTGCTTGGAAAAAAGAGACATTTTAATGTTTATATTATATAAAACCAATAATTTTTTTTTAAAGGTTATTTTCCAATTATTTGGGTGATAAGAGAGGAAGTATGAGAAGATGGAATCTGACAAAGATCTAATGGAACAATTTTAAAAATGGAAAGAGGAAATGTAGGAGTCCTACTTTCGACATGATAAAAACTCATGGCATTATGCTAGAAATAGATTTGACGAACAACAAAGGCATATGCTTTCACATGTAACCCTGCTTCCTATTGTTTAATAATAGCACTATTTTTTAAAAAAAATAGCTTGCTTAATATTTTAAATATTATTAAATATTTTCCAGCTTTATGAATACTAATGGAGCATGTGCACATGTCCTTGCCCGCAGCTCGTGCAAGGGGTTGATGCATGCATGTGTGCTTGCCTGATGCTTCTGCAGCCTGGTTCTGAACAGCTCAAGCCCCAGTAGTGGACTGTGATCCAGGGGTAAGGAACCTCTGTTTTAAATTATTACAGGTATCTCCGTATTTCTACCTTTCTGACTGTTCAATTCCCTAATTGTTGTTTATCATCACAAGAAATGCTTGTGGTTCTGAAAAGTCATCTTGCTTTTGTTTATGTCTGTGCCTCCCAGCAATGTTTTGTCACAAATAAATTTGCTCCTTTGGCTCTGTCCCTGATGTGCCTTTAGGTGGCAGCACCTACCAAAATAGAAATAAGGCAAGATGGCGACTGCGGCGGTTGGGCGGGAAGATCTCGCTGCGGCCGGCCGCCGTTTTCCCCGCGAATTCTGTCTCCCCCTGGACCAGCTGTGCTGGTCGGAGTAGGGGTGAGGAGCGGAGGATTTGGGGGCGTGAGAATGAAGTGGTTGAGCTGGCTGAGCTGGTCCGAGAAAGGGATTTTAAGAACGGTTCCTTTTAAGCTCACCATTTTGGTTGGGGCGAGGCCGGGAAGATCGGAACGGCCTCGTGTGTCTCCGAGCGGCTCGAGGTTCAGCGGGACGGTCCTAGCTTCCGGGGACTGCAGCCTGCTTGGCTGGGAGAGAGGAACATCTGACCCCGGTATCATGCTGTCGATGGTGGGCGAGATCGCGGCCGAGTTCCGGGATGGAGTTGGAGAATCGGCCGGGCGAGCTGGGAGAAGCCTGGGGGCTCGTGAACGGCCCCTCTCGAGCTACGGACGCCTACCCCGCATTACTGGAGGGCTGCTTAGACGGTGGCTGGATTGGCCAGAGAGGCCACCGTCCGAAAAAAAGATCAGCGGATCCCCCCGGGTGATATTTTGCCTAACCGGAAAATGCGGCTGGCAAACTGGTCGGGGCAGATGGACGCGGAAAGACCAGCTACCGACGCCATTTCCCATCTGTTGGCGGCGTGAGGAGAAATCCACCAAGTGGTGAGACTTTGAAACCAGCGGCTTGGTGGGATATGGTAGAGACTGTTCTAATATCATCTGTCTGTTCTGTATATGCCACAGCGGTCTACATCTTCTCGAAATTTTTTCCCTCGATGAATTAGCTGTTGGACTAAGTCTTTTACAAACTAGAACAGCCTTATGAACTTACTTCTCCCTGCCTGCCTTGGACCTGTTGGATCTGTACCATCATGATTACATCGATTTTTCCCCAGAATCACCCTATTCTCATGAATTACATCACCCCGGCTCCTTCCCTCCCCCTTGTCCCCTACTTGTTTCCATCTCCTCACAGACTGGTTGGAGAGCACATTTGCACTTTAT
>JANHGC010036823.1:0-10110 GCA_027560395.1 Boaedon fuliginosus | reverse complement strand
GCAATAGCACTCAGATTTTATATACTGCTTATCAGAGCTTTACAACACTCCCCAAGCAGTTACAGAATCAGCTTATTTAATTGTCCATTAGGGAGTTTCCAGTTCAAAGTCATGGCCTTTGGATTCCAAGAAGCAGCCGTGGTCTTCCCACAATTAATGAGACTTTGCATGATCATTTGTACAAGGGGGTTCTTGTTTACTTGGATGACATCCTCATATGGAGCGAAACCCTTGATGAACATGTCAAACTTGTACAGCAGGTACTGAAAAAACTATTGGCTGCTAAACTTTATGCGAAACTTCCCAAGTGTGAATTCCACAAAAACTCACTGATTACTTGGGTTATTCCATTTCAACCCGAGGCATTGAAATGGATCCAGCCAAAGTAAAGGCAGTATTAGATTGGCAAGTGCCATGCACACGTAAACAGTTACAGAGCTTCTTAGGATTTGCAAACTTTTACAGACAATTCATTCCAGGTTTTGCTGAAATGCTCTACCCCCTAACACAACTGCTAAAACAGGATCGTCTCCATTGAAACCAAAGCCCTTGCAGGTGTTAACCTGGACTATGGACTGCCAATGGGCTTTTGAGAGGCTAAAGAGACATTTTGCCGAGGAGCCTATCCTACAGCACCCAGACCCCAATAAGCCCTTTGTTGTGCAAGCAGATGCCAGCGATGTCACTATGACTGCTGTACTCCTCCAAACTTTTCACCAAAACCAATTAATGCCCCTGTGCATATATCTCTAAAAAACTCACGGAGACAGAAAGAAGGTGGCTGTATGGAAAAAAGAAGCCTTCACAGTCAAATGGGCACTTCAGTACTGGAAGCACTTCCTTGAAGGAGCAGAGAAGCCATTTGAAGTATGGACTGACCGCAAAAACTTGGAGGCTTTAAAAAACCCTAGAAAACTTTCACCCAAGCAAGTCCATTGTCTCCAGGCCTCCAGCCACTGGGACATCACCTCAATGGCATCATTAGTTTAGCCTGGGGCAGAGATGTACAATTACCCCATGCCATCAGATGATCTCACCCAGCGGTTTCATGTAGATATTAAATAGGAGGGGGGAGACAACTGAACCCTGAGGCACCCCACAAAGCAGGGGCCTCAGGTCAGATCTTTGCCCCCCTACCAACACTGACTGGGTACGGCCTGAGAGATAGGAGGCAAACCATCATAAAACAGTGCCTCCCACTCCAAATCCTTCAAGCCGTCCCAGAAGGGTACCATGGTCAATAGTATCGAAAGCCACCAAGAGGTCAAGAAGCACCAAGACAGAGGAAGCTCCCCTATCCTGGACCTGCCAGAGAATATTAATAACAATAATAATACCACACCAAATTGTTAGCTGCCTTTGACAAGCATACATATTCCACGTCAGTTGTTGAGGTGGATACTAATTTTTGTTTGCCCATGTACAGGGCAGTTATTTAAAAATATAATATACCCTGGTATACTTTTTCGGCTTTTGGCATCCCGAGCCCAATCACAGTCAGAAAATCATTGTAAATAATGTACATCAGATTTCATAGGTTCCAGCAATAACAGATAGTCCATGGTATTTTAAGTACCTCAATACTCTCTTGACTGCATTCCAGTGGTATCTTTTTGGGTTTTTTACACTTCTCAATAGAAGATTTACAGACAAAGTTATATCAGGGAGACTCCAGTTGGATATATACAGTAGTGACCCAATAATGGACCTGTACAATGTGTTTTCAGTGAAGACTTCACCATCATTATACATATTTTTAAGAAAATAAGTTTGCATTGGAGTGTCACAAATCTTGGCTTCAGCCAGGCTGCACTTGTTTAATAGTTCCACAACTTTCTCTTTTTGTGACACTGCATACCCCTTGGTTTTATTATCTGAACTCCCAGATATTTGTTAATGCTCCCTAATGATTTTAGGGAACAGTGACACTCCAGGCCCTTTGCAAATTTGTCATACCTTTCTTTAGAGTCAGTTACATACAAAATGTCATTAACATATATTAATATTTTATCTGGTGTGCCTTGGTGTTCTCTAATAAACACACATTCATCAGCTGATGTGGTGGTAAAACCTATCAGCCTTAAATTTCTTACAAGACAATTGAACCACCTTCTGCCCAATTGTTTGAGACCATAAAGACTCTTGTTGAGCAGCCACACTTTCCCCTCTTCTTTGCTTAATCCAGGGGGTGCTGCTATGTAAATTTCCTTACCCAATATTGTGTGCAGGTAAACTGTCTGCACATCAAATTGATAGACATTTTGGCCCAAAATTGCAGGAATGACAAGAGCACTTTTCACACTCTCAGGTCTCACTGTGGGGAATAGGTATCAGCATAGCCTTCTCTGGGAATACTCCTGGGTGATTAGCCTAGTCTTATGCATAGTCTGCCCTTTATCTAATGTTTTGGTCCTATAGACCCACCTTGTGCCAATTAGTTTCCCTTTGGCAGCACAGTTGGAGTGTAAACTTTTAATTTCTTTAAACTTTCCAACTCAGTGTTCATGGCACATTTCCAATGGTCCTGTTAATTTAACGACAGCTTGGTTGATGGAGGCTATGTAGCCTTCAAATCTTTTAGGTAATTTTCCCCGATTGGTCCTAAGAGGTCTTCCCTTAGGTTCCAATTCCCCTTCACTCTCTTCTGATGAGCTGTCATCATCAGAGTCTGTGTCACTCATAACAGGTCTCCCTTTCTTCCATTGTTTAATTTCCCTTTGGCCCTAACCTTCTTCTCAGTCAATTCAGATGATGAGCTGTCTGTTTCTGTGACATTTGGCCTTGAATTTTTAGCAGGAACCTTGAGTTTAGTTCCCTTTTTCAAATTCTCTTTAGGCAAAGAGCCTTGTACTATTACTTCATCCAAATGGATCTTGCTCCAATTAGCATTTTCATGAAATGCTGCACAATCAGAAATAATGATCTGATAAGTTTTATCTGGAAACCTGTAAGCTTTGGAGCCTGGCTCATATCCAATAAATCTTAACTTTGGGAAACCTTGTCCCCCTTGTGCCTTTTTTGTTTAGGGATGTTAACATCTGCCATTGTCCCAAAAATTCACAGATGTGACAGGTTGGGCATGTGGCCATAAATAACTTCACAGGGGGTGGTCTTTACCACATTTGACCATAATCTGTTCAATGTATAGTTGGCATATACTATAGCTTCTCCCCAATAGGCATGCCTGACATCTGTATCAGCCATGGCACAATTCACCATTGTCTGGAGAACTCCATTTCTTCTCTCTACCATGCCGTTAGCAGATGGTGTAAATGGCGGAGTTTTGTTGTGGACTATCCCCTTTTGTCTGATCAAATTCTGGAATTCTTTGGAGAGAAATTCACTTCCTCTATCTGTTTGAATTTGTTGGACCCTCAAATTGAATTGTGTTTCTACCAAATTGTAGAATTCTTTACATTTTTGAAGTGTCTCTATCTTATCTTTCATAATGTAGACGTACCCAAGGCGGCTATGGTCATCTACACTGAACACAAAGTACCTTTTGTGGACAATAGATGGCTTCAAAGGGCCAACCAAGTCCATATGCACCAGCTGAAAGATGCATGCTTTGGTCCTTTTTGATTTCTTAGATTTGGCCTTCTTTTTAGATTTTGTGCTTTTACACACTCCAAATGATTGTCACAGCTCTTAGCTGTTAACCCCTTTGCACACTTCATCATTTTCTCCACTATGGGAAAGCTGATGTGTCCACATTTCCTGTGAAGCTGGTAGGCACATTGGTCATGGATAGGTTTGTCCATGAATGCATTATTTAGCTCATTATTATTTACAGATTTGACAGTATTATTCACATTTTTATATTTCCTTTTGTCACCTTCAGTTGCTCTCTCAGATCTTTCACCAGAACTTTGTGATTCATCCCTTGGTTTATTGGCCTTTTTTTCCTTTGAATTCTTTTTTTTTAAGTTTTATTTTATTGTCATATACAATCATAGTCAGGATTAGTGATTTGACTCCACATACATTTATATCCTTACACTTACATTTCTAAATACTCATAAACTATATCTACCTCTTAATAGTATTATTTACATATACCCTATATAGCATAATAAGTCCTATATCTTTCACATTTCCTTTCCTCTCCTTTTTCTATTCTCTAACCAGCTATACCATCCATCCCAACTCAAGTAAAATTCTGATTCCCCTTTGTTTTTAAGTGACATTGTGAGTCTGTCCAGTTCAGCATATTCCAATCTTATTTATTAATCTTGCTTCACTTGGTAGATCCTTTTTCTACCAATTTTGCACAAAAAAGCAATCTAGCTGCAGTTATTATGTGTACTATTAAATATATTTCTTCTTTTCTATACCCCTCTGGTAGTATCCCTAACAGAAATATTTCTGGTTTCATTTCAAGTATTTCTTGAAGCCATTTTCTAATTTTATGCCAGTATTTCTTTGCTAATGGGCAACTCCACCACATGTGATAGAAGGAACCTTGCATGAAGTTGCATTTCCAGCAGTTTGATAATAGCTGAGGAAACATTTTTGCTAAACTGGCCAGTGGAAAATGCCACCTGTAAAATATATTATACATGTTTTCTTTATATGCCACCACCATGGTACATTTGTAATTCTTGGTCCAGATTCTCTGCCACCTCTCAAGTTCAATCATATACCCAAAATCCCTGGCCCAAGCAATCATATTGACCTTTGTTATTTCTTCCTCCATTTTTCGATTCAATAAGCAATTATAGCTTCTTTTCATTAAGTTTTCATCTTCTCTCAAAATTATTTTATCCAATTCTTGCAAATCCCCATAGATACCATAAGCTTCCCTGACTTTTTTATATCTTGTTTCAATTTGTATATATGTCCATCAATCCAATTTTAAACCTTGGCTTTTTAAGTCCTGATTTGATTTTAACTCTCCCTTCTCATTCAATAAGTCCTTTTATATTATTATCTTGCTTCGCTCCAGTAAGTTCTGGTATGTTCACGCCTCTACTGTTGATAGCCAACATGTTATTTTCAAATATGTTTTCCTTTTTACTTTTTCCCATATTATTAATAATGATTTCCTGATAAAGTGCCCCTGGAAGTATCCCTGTATTTTATTCTCTCTCCATAAGAATGCATGCCAGCTGAGTTGTAGATCATACCCTTCAATGTCAAGATCCTTTTATTTTTAAATATTATCCAATCTTTCAGCCAAATAATTGCCACAGCCTGGTGGTAGAGTTCCCAATCCAGGAGCCCAAATCCTCCTCTTTCTTTGGCTTCCTGTAACATCTTCAATCTAATCCTTGGCTTTTTCCCTTGCCAAATAAATTTTGCAATTGTTTTGTCCAACGCTTTGAAGAATATTTTATTCAGTTGTATTGGGATGACTTGAAATAAAAATAGCAACTTTGGCAAGATGTTCATTTTTATGGCTGCTATTTTGCCTACCAGAGATAGTTGAAGATTTTTCCATCTATCCAAGTCTAGTTTAATCTGTTGAAGCAATTTAAGATAATTATCTTCTTTAATTGAGGAGTATCTTGCTGTTATCCATATTCCCAGGTACTTAATCTTTTTGATGTCTGTATGCCCATTTTCTCTACTAGCTTTATTTCTTTTTTGGCTGGCATATTTTTCACTAATATTTTAGTCTTTTCTTTATTTATTTTCAACCCTGCTACCAATCCAAATTCTTCAATTTTTCTTAATAATTTCAGACCAGTCTTTAGTGGGTCTTCCATTATGAACACCATATCATCTGTGAATGCTTGGGTTTTGTAGTGCTCTTTCTTAATTTCTATTCCTTTTATATCCAGGTCACATCTAATCTGTAGTGTTTCCAGTGTCAAAATGAAGAGCGGTGGTGAAATTGGGCATCCCTGTCTTGATTTTTCTTTGAATTCTTGTCATTATTCTTTGAAGGGAAATATGGAAGCTTATCAATCATGGTGAGTTCCCCAGCCATTTCACCTTCATATGTTATATAACCCTTGTCCTTTTTAAAGTTGATTTCAATTTCATCATTATTACTTAGTTTGAGGGCACTCAGGAGGTTGTATGTGATGTACAACACTACCTCTATTTCCACAAGGCCTGGGATGAATACATTGCCAATACTGGCTACCTTGGCACTATTGCCTGTAGCTACCTTTACTCTGGAATCAAGCTTGGTAAATGTTTTGAACAGGCTTTTATCACATACAATATGTTGGGTCACTCCCAAATCAATTAACCAAAGTTGTTGCCTCTGCACCTTTGTTAAACTGACAATTGCACACTTTACCACATTTACTTGTGTATCCTGGTAATTTGATCTGCCTCTCCCATGATCCCTTCTAGGTCCCCTGCTCTCCCTTGAGTCAGAGGATGACCTTTCCTCATATTTAGGGTGTGAGTTCTGTTTGTGGGGATGATTTCAAGGACAATCCCTTTTGAAGTGTTCCTTTGACCCACACAAGTAGCATTCAGTAATATATTGTAGTTCACCTAGTCTGCAGTTTTATTCCTTCTGCTGGATCTGTGTTCCTTATGATATGAGGCACGATCATGTTTTAAATTGTCCTCTGCAATCAGTTTTCCAGAGAGAGTTTCAGGAGAAATGTTATCATTTTCAAAGTCATCAAATTTAGAAATAAAATTATTCCAACTAGAATCAAGGGAATTGATCATTATACTCATCAGACTCCATTCTGCAATTACTTTCCCCCTTTGAAATAAGTCTGCTCTCATGGCATTTAATTTGCATAAATACTCACTCATGCGCACACCAGATTTTAGTTTTGCTGCATGAAATTATCTAGAGATTCTACTTGTTGTGCTTCTATTCCTGCTGTGAAAAAGTTTAAAATGTTTTCCCCAAACCTCCTGAATTGTAAGTCTATGGGAAATACTGGAATATATAGCTGGTTCAATGGAAATGAAAAGGATACAGTATGCCCTATGGTGAACTGCATCAATTTCCAAGGACCATGGTTTGTTAGGGGGCTCCAATAACATGAAGAGTGAATTCTACTTCATTAAAATCATTTGAATTTCCTTTGCCCATTCTAATAAATTTAACCCATTCATGGCCAATCTTTTAAATCCAGCAGGCAGAACTTTAGAATTGGCTGGAAAATAATTTGACAGTTGCTGCTGTCCATGGTCCTTAATATGGGTGTATTGGCAGAATGGTATAGGAATAGCAGGTTTAAAGCTATTATTTTGTATAGGCTGTCTATCCAGCCTGTCAGCAGCAGGTGGAGCTAGGGAGAGGTTTTGTTGTTGAGAGCAGTTCTGTGCATGCGTGGCTCTCATTTGCTGCTGGAGCTTGGCAGAGAAGGACATGTCTGCTAGAGCTCCTGAAGATGACTACCAGGAGGCCTTGTGAGTCAGAGAAGGGTGAGACTGGGCCTGCAAAGCTTCAGTCTCGCCTGGAAGAAGCCTCAAAGACTCCAGATCACCATGGATCATAGTCTGGATGGCCTAGAACATCATGGGACCACCTTGGACACTAGGTCTCGATGATGGCAAGTCTGCCGGGGGCCGAAGAAACCTGTGGAGGGAAGAAATAGAAAAGAAACTTCCTGGGCAGTCCAAAAACTGCCAGTAATTAGTGCTTCTGGACAGTTTTCTCTGTGAAAGAGCCTGTTTCACAGGGAAAATAAACTCCCCAGCAGCAGCAGTCCCAAAACTGGCGCTGTGAAAAGCCACCCCCTTCTCTCAGGTGCTTAGTTAGGGAAAGAGGGGGTGTACAAGCCGCTGTTTCCCTCAGACAATGCCTTGGCTGGCGCTGGGATGACAGCGTGGCAGAGTGAAATGGAAAGCCTTGGCTTGGACTGAAGAGAAGAATCCTTCTCTGCAGTCCAAAGCCTTCTGTTGCACTCTGTGCAAACAGACCCAAAACAGCAGGGTGAACTTCCCCACTTCAGGAGGTTTTATGCAGAGGGGAACGTAAAGCCTTGCCCCTTCGCTTTTTTCTTTTTTTCTCTTTCACCGAGAAAAAACTTCAGTGACTGAGTGGGCGTGGCCAACTTGATGACATCACTTGCAGCAAGCTGCTGCCTTGATGTTAGTGATGTTGAGTTGGCCATGCCCACTCAGTCACATGACCCCCCCCCCACAAAGCTACACCCACAGAATCGGTAGGAGAAAATTTAGAATCCCACCACTGGGTGGGAGGTTGTTTCTTTGCTCAGCCATTGTTGCTCCACAGCAGCTTGGGAGCTGGAAGGCAGTACCGTAAGCCATGGTAAGGGTTTTAATGTTCCTTTCAATTCCAGCTCGGTAGGTGAGCTGTGGAAGTTGGTTGACTGGTCTGCCATGGCCTGCCTGGACCAGAAACCCTGGGCTGGTGGCATGTTTGGGGTGGCCAGGTCTGGAAACTCCTCTGTCACCAGGGCAGTTAGCTGCATGGCTGACAGAGCATTTTGGATTACAGCAGTTTGGTGAGCTGATGACATTTTAGTTGCTGGGGCCATTAAAGTTACTTCACTGACTATCCTGTCAGTGGGTGCCACCATTTTAAAATGTTGGTGGTTTGGATTTGGCAGGCTAAAAGGTCTTCCATTTTGGGAGTTGGCCACCTGGCTTATATTGGGGCAAGATTGGATAGCTCTTACTGGCATGATGTCCGAGGGAGCCATCAGTCTCTGTCCTGCCAGTGCTTTGGGTCTCCCTCCGCTCGGTTTCTGAAGCAGGGCACCCAAATCTGCAACTGGGTCTTTGCTTGGAGCCTCCTGCAAGTTGAAAGCCTGGAGGATGGCTGACCATAGCTCCATTCTCTCCACTGGACCTAGCGGGGTAATCAGAGCTTGCCTGGTCACCATTTCTTTCTCCTCCTGCAGGTCCATCTGTGTTGGAACAGCTGATCACTGTTCTGCTGTCAGATCTGACAGCTCGCAGCTCCTGTCAGTTACCAGTGTTGTCCAGTGGCTGTCAGAGCTTTCAGAGATGGAGGCTTGGGACACTTCAGCTGAAGTTGTCCCTCCTGTGGGTTTTCTATGAGCTGTCAATTGCTTGCTGACAGCTCTACTCACTATCCATGACCTCCTAGTTGGTTTTCTTCTAATTGAGCTAGGCATCTTTTTCTCAGTGTCTGACTGGCAAAGCTTTTAAAAGAGGCAACCATCCTCTGCTACCAATTGTGAAGAAGTCAAGAAAGCAATGGATCGTTGCCTTTGCTTTGCAGCACAAAATCACTGACAAGGTTGTAAAATGCAAATGTCCTTTAATAAAATAGAGTTGTGCTCTATAACAGTCTCTGTCTCCTTCCTATGAAGATATCTCCTATGAGATGTGACAAGGAATCAATCTACTGGTTCGGTGAGCCCCTTTTTATAACCTCTGACAGGCAGTTAGGTCAATGATTATTATTAATATTTATTAGAGTTATACCCCTCCTCTCTTCCCTGGTCAAGGGGAACTCGAGGCGGCTTACAACAATTTAAAATTACAATAATAAATAAAATAAATAGATGAATGGTTGCAAGTCAAGGACTACCTGTAATGGCTGTTACGAGTTTGAGTATTAAAATTAATGCTGATGTCAAGCAGATACGGGTCTGGGGAGGTTCTCTTCAGGAAATTCCAGAAAGTGATCTTTTGGATATGTTTGTTCCTTGTTGCTTAGGACTTTTGATTTGAAGATATTGTGATTGTTTATGAAGGAACATGGGGATTTGACTGAGATGCCACTCCTTTTTCTTGGCCAAAGGCTATCTAGGACCTGCTTCCTAATCACTTTTCACTTGCAGTGACAAGGGTATCTTTTTGTGGTGGTTGTTCTTTTCTCACTTTGTAAGTTTGAACTGGTGGTTAAAATGGAATCCCTTTGCTGCAGAATGGACTTGCTCTGGCTGCTGAGGTTGGGTGAGCCGTGTGTAGCTGAGCTTGAGTCTCTTTTAGGTTTTTCTTAATCCCACCTTTATTCTTTTTACAAATAACGCAAGGCAGCGAGCTCACTTTGTACTTCCTCCTCCTCCTGTCTTCCCCACAACAACAACAACGGTTGGACTCTCGGTTGGACTATTGCAACGCGCTCTACATGGGGCTGTCCTTGAAGAGCATCCGGAGACTCCAGCTGGTGCAGAATGCAGCCGCGAGAGTGATTAAGGGTGTACCTCGGTGCACCCATATAACACCTATCCTCCGCGAGCTGCATTG
>JANHGC010036781.1:0-10112 GCA_027560395.1 Boaedon fuliginosus | reverse complement strand
CTGACGTAGACCCCTTGCAGGTTGTCATAGACCCCTGGGGGTCGATATAGACCACTTTGGGAATCACTGGTCTAGATAATCCATTTTATCCAGAAACCTCTGGTGGTGCTGCACAACCATCATCTGAACAACCTTCCCCAAAAGGGAAGATTGAAGACAGATCAAAAATTATCCAAGAGGGTGGAATCCAGCAATGACTTCTTAAGAAGAGAGTGGACCACAGTGTCCTTAAAATGTTGGGGCACTACTCTCTGCTGTAGGGACAAATTAATCACTGCCAAAATCCACCTGTATGTCATTTCCTGGGAAGCTTTCACAAGCCAGGAAGGGCATGGATCTAAAACACAGTTGCTTGCTCTCATAATCCCTAGGATCCTGTCCACTTCCTCAGCAATAGCAAGGTCAAACTGTTCCCAGATAATGGCAAGGACTTGCCCAGGTGTTTCCACCAGACCAGCAACTACCCCAGCATCTAACTGGGAACGAAGCCAAGCAAGGGTACTCTGTGACTTCCATCTTTTCTCAAAATTTAAAGACTAACTTTGTGGGCATCTCTTTAACTCAAAAGAAGAGACAGAAAGAAACAATATGGTTTTCACCTACAGTATACAGACTTAGATGAAATATTGATAGGGAAGGATGAGAAATTGATAACAAAGCTATATGATTACCTATTGCCATTTAATTTAGTGGAGGAACAAGTGAAAGAAACAATGATAGTATGGCCAAAAAAAAATTGGCTATAGTATAGAATTAGAGAAGTGGGAAGAACTGTGGGAGAAAAATATTCATTGACAATTTCGACAGACAGCATATAGAGAGAATTTATATAAAATGTTTTATAGATGGCATTTTGATACAGTTAGGTTAGCAAAAATGTTTAAAAATACAGTAAGTCTACAAAATGCTGGAAGTGTCAACAAGAACCTGGGTCGTATTACCATATGTGGTGGACATGTGAGCAAGCAAAAAAACATTGGTTACACATACGAAAATGGTTAGAAAAAATGACATTACAATATATAGAGATGAAACCTGAAATATTCTTATTGGGAATAATACCCAGAATATATAACAAAGAAGATACATATTTAATGGTTCATGTACTGACAGCAGCTAGGATTGTATTTGTGCAATATTGGAAGGGATTAACAATACCAAATGAAGAGATAGTGATAAATAAAATACTAGAATGTGCAGAAAGGAATAGATTAACATTAATGATCAGAGAAAAGGAAGATACTGAATACTATAAGACATGGTATGTGTTTTATAACTGGCTGGAAAATAGAATTAGGGGAGCTGACTAGAAAGAGAAGAATATATAATGATAATATAAAGTTTTAAGATTATATTACTTTGTTAATTAGACAAAGATAGTTAATAGTAAGAATATATGGAAAGTGTAATTGGTATAGTTAAAAATATAGAAATGTATTGATCATTGAATTTATACTATGTACAACTTCTTGCAACATTAAGTTTGATGTATGGATGATGTTTTTTAAGGTAACTAAAAATAAAAAACTTTTTACAAAAAAAATAAAAAATAAAGGTAATGTATTAATTGCATTGTTCCTGACATTCTTATCAGTTGCCTCCTTGAATGTCATCACACTCAAGTAATGAACCACTTTCTGTACAAGCCCACTAGATAAGAACAGAAACTTGAGGACAGATAAGGACTACTCAATATGGCCGTATGAAGTTTCTGGACAGTCACTTATCAAAGGTCTATTATTATGATAATTTCCCAGTCATACTTTACCCACAGAAAGGTTGTCTGAGCCTTTAGGCACAATTCTAAACACAGTTTAGATAACAGATCCCAAGTAATCCAGATCCCAAGTAATCCTGTGGTCTCTGGACAAAAAAGATCCTACATAATAAGGAGGAAATTGTGAAAACAAATGAGGGGCAAGATTTTGTTGGGAATAGCCAGAGAAGCTGCACAGGGCAGAAGAAACTCAAAATTGAGTTTTCAAAATTGCTGCCCCAGCTCCTTCTGTCCCATTCTTTTCACCGATAACTCCATGCTGCACTGAGCAGTAGGAAGAAGGGAAGACTGTCAAACACAGTTGTGTTTATATGAGAAGAAGATGTCTTACTAAAGGTATGCCCATTCTCCCATCTGACCTCTGAAATAATTTCTGAAAGGAGAAGATGGGGCTCAGACGCTTGCACAGGATAGAGTTTAGGCACAAGCACAAACCTTTCTTGTTATTCTTAACTGCTGAAAACCTCTCCTTCTAAATTCCATTAACAAGCCATTGAATTACAAATGGCAGCATCTAGAAGACTTCAGGCCTGTTCTGGTCATCCAGAATTTCCTTCCTTGCAAGCTCCTTGAAATCCTTCTGTTACAGAACAGGAGTAAAACCCTGAGAAGATTTTGAGGTTCCTGGAAGCTCCCTCCAACCTGAAATAGCATACGATCCTCAAGAGTCTTCATAGGTTTAGTTTGCTAAATCTGCGTCTTTATTTAAATCATGTACTGGGTTTAAACTGGATTTGATTTCATTTTTTTGATCAAGCCAGGGAAGTAGTTGCAGGTTGCAGGTTCAGTTGCTTCTTTGTTTCTTCTTACCAGCTTGTTGAGCTGTAGAGCGTTTTGTCTGTGCTCATTTTGGAGTTGGGTCAAAGGCTCTTGCAAGGGCTGTCCAAGGGCTGGAAAACTCACAACCTAAAAGGACCAAAGACAGACAGATGGTGGGAGCATGGCACTACAAGCATTTAGTTCACAACTCCCCCCCCACACACACACACACACATGCCTCCATGCCTCCATAACCCAGTGTTATCTTTACAAATAACTCAGGGCAGTGATCATATCCAACATACCTTCCTCCTCTTATTTTTCCCACAACAACCACCTTGTGAAGTGGGTTGAGCTAAGACAGAATGACTGGCCAATGATCACCCATCTGGCTTTCATGGCTAAGGTGGGATTTGAACTCACAGTCTCCTGTTTTCTAGCATTTGTTGACAGGTGGGCAAGCATAAACTAAAGGACCTTTTTTTACATATGTAATGGCAGCCACAGCTAAGGGGAAAGGAAAGGAGTTAAGATGCCCAGTAGGCTGGAAGATGATATGACAATGCTGCAGCCCATCTACCCTATTTTTCAGAGTATAAGACGCACTTTATCCCCCTCTTAAAAGAGGCTGAAAATTAGGGTGCATCTTATACTTCAAAAGTAGCCCCGCCCACTCACCATTTTTGTCCTCTGCACGCACCTGTCCAGGCTGCAGAGCACATCACAGCCTCCGTGCCTGTTCCTCCCATTTTCAGCAAAGCTGCAGGGATGCTGCCTCCAAACAACAGCTGATTGGGGTATTAGCTGCTCCTGCTGAAACTGAAACTGGCTTCAGCAAAGGGGGGGGGGAATCGGAGGCAGATTCCCCCCCCCCGTACCTCAGGTGCTGAAGCCAATTTCAGTTTCAGTCTCAGCACAGACTGATTAGGCAGGAGCAGCCCCAATCAGCTGTTCTGAGCTATTAGCAAAAGAAATCTGCCTCTCCCTCTCAGATTTTTTCCCTTTTGTCTCCTGTTCTGAAACCTGTTTCAGTTTTATTTTCAGCCTGATTTAACACAGAAGACAAATTTCTGGGAGGCAGGTGCAGACTCCCCCCCCCCCACCAAAAAAAGCTGGGTGTGTCTTATACTTCGGAGCATCTTATACTCCGAAAAATACGGTAGCTCACAAGCTCTACCTCATCCATCCAAGAGACAAGAAACAGGAAGAAGGAGCCTAGAGACTGTTCTGGTCATAAGGAAATCAGAGGAAATTCATTTACTGACTTTGCAGTCTTACCTGGAAGTGAGTTTTGACAAATGTAGAGAAGGGAAAGTTGTTAATATCACGAGGGAGAGAGAAGGTAGCGTTTGCTTTGACTTCTGGAAGGGACACTTCAGTGACTTGATTGCTCTGAGCATGATTATGATCTAAAAAAAGATGGAAAATCGACTGAGTTAAATCTCTTCCCCATGTGAAAAGTGGGTGTAAATTAACCCATGAAATGAAAAGTTGTTTTCAGTGCAGGGATATGCCCATGTATTTTTCCTTGCAGCAATGCAGTATAAATCTCCCATAAAGTTTGCTGCAATGATTAATGCTTACATATATGAACATAGCATGTTGCAGTCAATGGGCTCCAGGAATATGTATGGACTTCAATTTCCAGAATTCATTAGCAGCTTTGCAATTCAAGAGTGGAAGTCCACCAATATAAAGCTGGCCAAGTTGAGAAAAGCTGTACTACACTGACTGTGACA
Organism: Boaedon fuliginosus; assembly: GCA_027560395.1. Classification (NCBI taxonomy): domain Eukaryota; kingdom Metazoa; phylum Chordata; class Lepidosauria; order Squamata; family Lamprophiidae; genus Boaedon; species Boaedon fuliginosus. The sequence continues at coordinate 5,837 of JANHGC010036781.1, read as the reverse complement.
TTTCCAAATTCCTTTTGGTTGTCAAAATGTTATCTGGCTGAGCTAGAATACTTACTGGCTTTGTCCTGTTCATTCTTGTCAGTGTTACTATTTTTCTTATAGTGGGACAAGCATGCTTATAGATGCTAGTTATTTCAGGGGATTTTTTTTCCAGCCAAGGAATCTTGCCCACTGACTTTGATCATGGAATTATTTTCCCCCAATCCAGCAGTAGCCAAATTATATGGGTTTTTATAGATGGCTCTCTACAAAATATGAAGAGGCTGCTCAACACACTCAGTGATATTTTTGTAAACAAGGTTCCCATGTGATTACAGAAAGTCCTTGACCTACAACCATTTGTTTAGTGAGTATTCAAAACCATTTGTTACAACTTTACTGGGGAAAAAATTGCTTACAGCTGGACATCATACTTACAACCGTTACAACATTTACATGGTCATGTGATCAAAATTTAGGCACTTGGCATGTATTTATGCAGCATCCATGTGTATGTGTGTGCGTGTATGTGATGTGATCAGTATGTGCAGCCTTTCCATGTGACTTCAAACAAGCAAAGTTAATGGAGTAATATGGTTTCGTTTAACACCGATATTGTTCACTTAACAACTGCAGTGATTCACTTAACAAACGTGACCAAAAAGGTTATAAAATCAGGTGTGATTCACTTCACAACTGCCTTGCATAGAGAGGGAAATTCTGTTTCCAACTTTGGTCATAGGTTGAGGACTATGTACTGTGTTACTATTTCATTGCAACCTATGAGTTTGGGAACAATTGCAGTGCTATGGTGAATAATATTTTAGTTCCTTAGAGAGAAAGATGCAGGGATGGGATTCTACTGGTTCAGGCTGGTTCAGGTGAACCGTTTGTTCCATTTGGACCAGTTCGGGTGAACTGGTTCTTCCAGTTATGAGTTGGGCCCAACCACCCACCCCTGCACTATTCTGTGCCTTTTGTGCAGTTGTTTGAAGCTCAGCTGATCAGTGTGATTGCCACCTATCATCTGTTTTGACTGCCGACCATCAGCTGCTGTATCACTATTTGCAAACGGAACACAAACATGCGCGAATCGCGTGCGAAGCGAACCAGTTGTTAGACCAGTTGAAGCACGCCACTGGAAAGAAGTATCCTACAAACTATATAACTTTAAGAAGTTGCTCTAGCCATTTCTTCCATTTGTGGATCTGCAAAGGTTTACTATTTAAAAACTCAGAAAAAAACCCTGCAATTGTTGGCCCATGGGAGGGGCATAGAAAGTATTAGTCGGCTGATCCTATGCCTCTGTTTTTATTCTTCTCTCACATGTTCATTTTGCAATGGGAGAGAGACAGCAAGCCACAATGCAGAAGAACAATAAAATTATTCCTGGGAGCAATAGGAAGAAGGGAAGAAGATGCTGTGGCTCTTTGGCTTCAAGTGAGAACTCCAAGGAGGCATGAGGCAAGTGTGCCCCCCAGTGGAAAATCACCATTATGTATCTCCATAGGGGATGCTGTAAAACTGCCTTTGGACCACCACCCGCATCTGGAGCAGAAACTGAGGTGACCCATTGGTTGCCATATCCTCATAATCTTTGGGAAAGGAATGGATGTATAAAGGGTGCATTACTCTCAGGTATTCTTCCTTCTCTGCTTCCCAGCGCTCAATAATGTTATACAACACTATTCATTGGACCTACCAAAGGAGATTATCAAGGAATTGATTATCAACATCAAGGAATTATCCCAAGAAATTATCAAGAACAATGCTTGAGAAGTTATCTGCAAAAAGTCTGATGATTGCTCCATAGATCCTGTTCCCCAGCTCAGGATCAGTGTGGACCAGAGACAGTATTTTGTATAGGGTAGCATTATCTTTCAATATAATGAAAGGATGCTTATTCAAGCACACCACCCAACATGAGAATGAAAAACCAGATGCTGCAACTCTGATTGTCTTTGCATGACTTGTCTGCGTATACATGTCTTGATATGTATAATCTTAAGAAGACAAGCAGTATATCCAGGTGTAATTTCTGCATTAGAAATGAAGTATGAGGAACTTTTGGTTTGGACATTGGTGGAGCAGGTTGTTGAGTCCACTACCTCTGTGGATTTACACCCAGGCTTCCCCATCCGAGGGCTCCCGAAGGAGCTTAAGTTTTCCCAAAAAGGAGGTGAAGTGAGGGGGAATGTTCTGACAGGTCGAGGGAAGCCGCATCTTTTCTCCCTAGTTGGATATCCCTGCAGCCGATGGCAGATGAAGCTGCGGTGGAAATGGCCACCAAGAATCTGATGCCATTCTGGGCATAAGATACATGCAGGAGGGAGGTGGAGTACAGTGAGAAATGAACGGAGCTAGTAGCAGGTGAGAAAATGTTTGTCTCTCTATATTGAATTACCCTGTGGATGTTATAATCCTGAAAGTGGCTCCAGGATTTGTTAGCAGCAAATTGGTGGGAGAAGATCTTGGAACAAAAAGAGAGTGTAACTGGCTGGTTATGAGGATGGAGTGCTTTCCGTGTAACAAAAAGAAATAGAAAGAGACTGAACTTTCAATAAAAGCAATAATATTCTGATGAAAATGGCAATTAAATTTGAAGAATCTTATGACAGAATGCAGTCTGCACTGCAAAGATTGATGGAATTGGCAGATTAGGAAGCAGAGATACTCTGGGAGGAGAAGGACAATAGCATGGAAATGAAGAGAAATGGAGACTGAAACCCAGCTGATGAGGTGGAGACAACAGTGGAGACTGATTTAGGAGCTGAGCCAGCATGATGAATCAAAGCTTTAGCGCAGCATTTTGAGAAAGGTCCAAATGGCAAAATGAACATTTTAAGGGTGAGCAATTTGAAGAAAATGAAAAGAATGGAAAGTGGAATCCCAAGTATTTTAAAGAAAAATCGGAATGGAAATGCTACGAAGCAGATGATACAGCAGAAGGAAATGTCAGCTGAGCAAGCGCAGTTGGCAGAGAAACTGGTGAAGGATCATGATGTAGAGAAGAAGAAAGATGGACTTAACTGTTGGATTTTATACCAGAACGGAGGAAGAGAAAGAGATGGAACACAGGGGAGTGTGATTAGAAGATTAACTTTATTTACCTCAAAAAGAGAATGGGATGATGGTTAAGGGGGTGTTAAAATGGATTTAAGCTAAAGGGGGAAAAGTAGAATAAAAAAGAAACAAAAATATTTCATATTTTATATATTATATAGACTACATTTATCTAAATAATGAATAATGAAGTAAAATTAAGTAATGAGAAGAAATGAAATGAAATGAAAAAAGAATTAGCATTAAGTTTAAAATTTGAAGTAGTAAAGGGGATAAAGGACGGTAAAATAATATTTGAATTTAGTGATATTTGACATGAAGGGAATGTTGCGACAAAGATAGAAACTATATTGGATTAGCAATAAATAAACAAAATAAGTTAATGCAATTAATGGTCTATAAAAAAGGGTAAAAGGCTTTATAAAATTTATAAATGTATAGATGATGACTATTAAGAGACACCTAAGAAGACAGCAAAATAATAAGAAAATTTTAACTTGTATATTTAATTTATTAAATAATGAATATGGAGTTTAAGAATGAGAAATATTAATGTAAAATTGAGATTATTAGAGATGGTTAGAAAAATGATTTATAATTTGGAAATGGAATATAAATTTATAATGTATTGGACTGGGATGAAAAACCCCCAAAACAGCTCTGTTTGTATAAGAAGTGATGTTTGTGAAAAAAATAATAAAAAACTTGTGACAAAAAAAAGAAGTACGAGAAACTTCTTTTGAAAAAGTTAACATTTCCTTTATATCAAGCTTAGCTCCCAGTATCTACATTATTTATTTGTCTGTTTGTTTGTTTGTTTTATTTGTTTATGCCTATGCTGGTTTTCTTATAGATGTTTCATTACTCAAATTAGGTGACATCATCAGTACTGATTATATTACCTAGTTTGGGTAATGAAATATCTGCAAGAAAACAAGCAAGCTCAGAGACCACCAAGGACCCCCCTCAATACATAGCCCCTCCGAAGACATTCCAATGATCTGTTCAACATCTTCATTCTTATGTTTCTATCTTCTTTCCATTGCACAATAATGTTCCCTAGAGATCAGCTGGCAATCCTTCACTCATTTGCAAGGCAATTATAATATAAAATATAAAGTGAATCACACCTGATTTTGACCCTATAATAAGATATTTGTGCTTGTTGATCACAAAAGCATCAACTCCTTTCTGGATCCAGAATGGATTGATTGTTCTCCTTGCAATCCACAGTGTACTTAACTGTCACCTCCACATTCATAATTTGAAGATGTTTATTTTCTTTCTTTCATCCTTTCTTGGTGTAGAGATTTCATGAGCCACCTATTATCACCAGACATACCATTGTTTTAATAATTCTGCTAAAATAGCTTTTGTGTCCTTGTCTACGTTTGTCATTGTCTTCTATAGGATTATTTCTTTAGTAGACTCTCCAACTTTATTCTTGAACCAGGAAAAGCAAAACTATCAGTTTAACACCTTCACAATCAATTCTAAGTTCACTACGGTACATGTAGTCTTTGACTTACTGCTCTTAATGACAGTTCAAATTTATCACAGCCTTGGAATAAGTGATTTACGACCTGTACTTGCACTTATCACTTTCACAACACTCCCATAGTCATGTGACTGTAATTGGAGCTCTTGGCAACTAGCTCTCATTTACAACCGGTTACACATTGAATATACATCTACCTTGGGGATTATCAAATTAAGTCCAACCTTTAAATACTTTTTCTAAATTTCACATTTAACATGAAAAGTCAAGTTATCAAATTAAAAACAACCTTACTTGGATTCGAAGTACTTAGAAAATGTTCAAGCAGATGGAGAACAGCAGGAAAATACTCCGTGGGTTAAAAAAAATATATATCCTAATTTTTAAGATGATCTTTAGGTTTGTTTTTAAACCTCTTCTTTGGAAGTGAACTGAAGACATTTTGCAGGTCAAGGACACCGTCTTAATTCAAAGGCAAGCCCGAGGCATTCTACTCACCCTGAGCCAAGCGGAGGAGAGCTGCGAGCTCAGCAGGAATTTCAAGCCTTCGGACATCCTAAGGAGAAGAAATGGCAACAAAGGCACTTCATTGGTTTAATTCCTCTTCTCATGTAAAATGCAGTTTATTTGGTTAAATTTTTAAAATAATACCAACACCCTCACTTTTATAATAAGCATATACAAATAAATCATAAATCCGATTTAGGAGGAAGCTATTAACAATAATAAAGAAAAATCATCACCCAGGCAATATGAGGAACACAGTATAGAATTGCACAGAATTGTTCTATACATTCTAAAGAAAGGAGAAAAAAGGCACCTGCCTTAAAGAGTTTGTTTTTGTGGGTGGCCAAATGTCCCAGAAAAAGCACCTTCAGTCAATTTAGATTCTTCTAATGACTGGGGTTTTTTTCCTGGTTACTTACTGAATTTTCCATATATTTTGGATTCATGGCTCATAAAACTTCCTTTTTTAGATATTTAAAGTTATTTTTAGATTTCCAAGCCATGATGTTGATAGTTGCAACATTCAGAATTATATAAACTGTTGAAAGAACAAGCTCCTGATATAATCCAGCCCCACAGATTGTAGACTCAAATGATAAAATGATCACTTCTAAATTGAAGCAGTGTAAGCAGAGGTAGATCTGAGCTGTCTCTACTGTATTATGTGTTAGTGATGTTTTATCTCTATTTCTATAGAGTCTGTCTATCATCCATCCACTATCTATCTATCTATCTATCTATCTATCTATCTATCTATCTATCTATCTATCTATCTATCTATCTATCTATC
>JANHGC010036727.1:0-10116 GCA_027560395.1 Boaedon fuliginosus | reverse complement strand
AATATTAAACAATCAACCAACAACATTCAAGAGGGAGAGGTAATCAATTCCAGGCCCGCCAACAAAGCCAGGTCTTCCTACATCTTAGGAATGTTATCTTCCAGGGCTAATATTCTAACCTCAATGTCTTCCTTTACCTGTAAGGATTGGATTCCAACATGGATATTCAGGTATTGTATATACCAAACTAAATCTCCAAAGAGCACAAATCAGTAATCAGTAACTATTTATGTATTTATTTTTTTGCTCAGCCTCAGGTGATGTGCCAGTTATGATTTATGATTAAAATTCCCTGGCAATGTTAACTTATGACATGGTCGCACAACTGCAGTACTGTACATTTATTCTTTGGAGGCAGTCTAGTGCTGGTACACAATGCAACAGTTTAGCTCCTAACAGGTCACCTTTATCAAAGAAAAAAGCTACATCTGAAGTTACTGCAACAAACCTCTGAGCTTAATTCAAAGTTCTGGTTTCCCCTTTAAAGCCTTTTACAATGTAGCTCTATTAGGTAACACCTTGCCAAAGTCAAATCTGCCTTTTTGGCCTATTTATTTAAAGATAAACTGTTAATTCCTTCTTTGTGACGTTTAGATTAGGCAAAAAGCCTTCTATGGATTGGAATATGCTCCAATCCAAACTAAGGTACGTTTTTTTTTTTTTTTTCCAAAAGCATACAGAAGCAGCAGTCTTCTAGTCAGGAGCTAGCCCTTAGTTAAGTGAATGGTACCTCTGATGTGTTAGTGGTTTTAATAGCTTTTTAAAACTTGTTTGTGACGTAAGATCTTAAGACTGGAATAAGATATAAATATTATAAATTTCCTTGTATTGCTTAATTATTATCTGGTGTGTGTCAAGCAAGAACTAAACATAGTGAACTAAAGCTATCTTTCAGTGCATAGGAATAGTTTCCACATGTACATATTCACCATCTGATAATTGCTTCTACCCAGGAATCGTAATTCTAACAATAGGAAAGTTTTATTTTGCTTTTATTTTCAGTGAGATTATGGCTACCGATAGAATATTTGATATTTGAATTAACACTGATGAAGAGTTCTTTACAGGTAGCCCTCAGTTTATGCTGGCATTTGGGACTGCCATTTCTATTACAAAGCAATGCAATGGTAAAGCTCAACTTCACTTAGCAACCGCACTCCTGGTTGCTGTCATTAACTGAATCCCACCCAGTTGTTAGGTGAGGACATACTCCAATCCAAGCCATGGTTGCCCCAAATGTGCTTTTTCAGGAGGCGACTGGACTTTGTTTTTTTCTTTGAAGATGTTTAGCTTCTCATCCAAAAAGCTTCTTCAGCTCTGACAGGATAGGGGGAATGGAATGGAAGGATTTATATTTCTTGCAAACAGCTTCATTTGCATCCTTTTAGAGGGTCGTTGAAGCACTTGGAGATATATCTTTGTGCACAGGGTCACCTGAGTTGTGCTTCTGGAGTAGCCTACAAGAACTAGGAGCACTTGTCAGGTAACTGAGGACACACATAAATCTTCAAGTGCTTCAACGACCCTCTAAAAGGATGCAAATGCAAGCTGTCTGCATTCCATTCCCCACTATCCTGTCAGACCTGAAGAAGATTATTGGGTGAGTAGTGGAAAAAAAAAACAAGAAAGTCCAGTTGTCCTCTGAAAAAGCACCTTTGGGACGACCTATTCCAGGGACTTCGTGCTTGCAAAGATTCTTCCGCCTCCCGCCATAAGCCACTTCCCAGATTTAAAGACAGCAGAAAGTCAACCGACGAGGGTCCCCCGCCTCAACCGAAAATGCAAGGCAGAATTATCCTGTTCCCATCTAAGGTTACTGCTCCCTCGCTAAGTCGTGCTATCTAAAGTGTAACGGCTCAGATCTTATATGGTGACTCAAAGGGACGGGAACCCTGCTGGGTTTTTTTTCCCCGCTGCTGGCAGGCAGAATCGGAAGGGGGGAAGCGCCGCCTTGGAGTACCAGCAAGGAGGCTCAGCCAATACCTGCGCAGGCAATGTTCGCACACGCCTCCGAGGCGCTTCTTGCTGACGATGTAAGCGAAGGGCGCCGCGCGGTACAGCAACTGGCCCGGTTTCACCGCTTTCAAGAGGCGCAAGCCGTTGCCTTTGCCCGGGCTTGCAAATTTTTCCATTGCCGCTCCTCAGAGCAGGGGATGAACCGAAAGTCTTGCACACCAGCACGCTTCCCGCCTCGATCCCCACGTGACGTTGCTCTGCCTGCCACCGGAATCCTCTTTCCTTCGAGCAAAAAAAAAAAAAAAAAAAAGAGCCCGCCTTCGTCACGTTCCCCGGTGCAGCCTTTCCTTACCCCGTTATTAAAAACGCAGGAAAGGATTGTTATAGATAGTATTTAAATAGTAGCATGTGGAGCGTACAGGACTGCGGATGTCAAACTCTTAAGGAGCACATATTTATGTGTTAAGTGTTTTTAAAAATTAATGGGGATAGTTATTTGGCCTGAACAATTTTGTCTCTTGCTTTTAAGCATGTTTACTTTTCAAACAAGCAAAACTCCGATAGCAAATAATACAATCCATATCTCCCTGAAGTGGTAGGAAGCCTAAATTCAGATTGTTAGATTAAAAAATTCAGGTATTAATATAAAAGGGTTAAAAATCTTTTTGATACAAATGTACTGTTAAATATCAGTGCCTAGAAAGAGATCGTTGTTCTTGTATACTTACTAAAACTACTTGTTTTTAGAATTGTCTTTAAGATCTCACTATAATTGGAAAAATTCAACCCTAATCTTAACCTTAAATTTGGCAAGTTCAAGTATGCCAAATGGAAAGTCTCTAACCTACATTTGAATATGTCTAGGAAAAGAGCCCCCCCCTTCTCTTGATAAATGTTTCAAACGTTGAACTGTGTTTACAGTCTTATCATTCAGCTGAAATCTGCCCTCTTGTAGCTTTAAATCCTTTATTAACTTGCCATCTGGATGGAACAAAAAATGTCTGGATGTTTTTTTAATAAGTGGCATCTTTTCACCTACTGGAAGATTGCTATCATGTAATCTCAATCATGGCCACATAAAATATTGCCTTTTATTTTGGACTTTTAATTTTTAAAAACACTCCTTTTACAAATAGTATGATTTTGATTGTATCTGTCATGTAGTCTGCCTAAGTAGCTTGTGAAAGCTGTTCATCACCCTCACCAATGGCTCACATTGCAGGACTGGATAAACAATCCTTGCTCCCAACAGGAGGTTCCATGGAAGGGGGGGCTAAAAGATAAAGATGGTGACTAGCACATGACCATAGTTCCTCCTATTTTTGCATGCAAAGAATAGAAAAGTGGTGAAGTTTCAATCATTCCATCATGGGTGTCATCTTTTGCCCTGATCAGTTTTGACTGAATTCATTCTCATTTAATATGCTCTCTATTGTGAAAAGCAATGCATGGATTGTCTGTATACTTTTTTTCATTGTATCAATTCTTGCCTTGAAGATTAACATTTCAGGGGTCATTGGCTGCTTATAACCAATTAGGACTTTTCTCCTACTTTGTGTGCTTAGTAATAAAATAAAAGGATGAAGTTTTCATCAATAAGGAATAACAAAATATTTTATTAAAAATGAAAACATTAACAATCAAATTATGAAGGTCTCGAAAAGGAGATCTCCGCTGTAAAACGTTCTCTTCAAATATGAAAGTATTAAAAGAGCAACTAATTCAGAATAAGCAAGGAGAAATTAAACATTGGAACTAAACGTATGTAAGAGTTTGGATTATAAACAATAGCAAAGCCAATTACCGTTTTGTTTTAGTTAATATTTTCCTTATTTGCATCTGTTCTGAAAAAAATCCAAATTTTAATTATTTTAATTTTAATTGCTTAAGTTTTATGGAAACTTAACAGAAGAGGCATCACAATAGGTTTTAGAGTCATCTAAATGACTCAAATAGTTACCAGCCTTTTCTTTAATTTAAATCTGAGCTAAAGAAACATACCAATCTTAATGTCTGCATGTCTCCCCAAGCCTCACTCTGATGCTTCCTGGAAATTACATTGGTTTTCTCCCAAACACACAAATAAATCCCCCCAATTAGAATTAAGAAAATAATTTTCTCCCAGAACCAGGAAAGTACAGAAATCCCATCAATTATGTACTTTTACCTACTTCAGTCTTTACTTTCTCAAAAGCACACACTGTAGTATAGTAGCAAATGTGGCCATCTCTAAATATTAATGGTATTCATGGATAAACTTGTGATAGTATGGTTTTATTCATAAATGATTGTAAACTAGAATTACAGTAGCAGTGTAATATACTAAACCAAAAAGGATCTTGAAGCTGGGAGTTTGTTCTCAACTTTATTTTCTTAAGTTTATTTAAGAAAGCTTATATTACTCTGGTGTGGAGAAACACACTGATCATGGCAAATCAACCTAATTGTCTTTTTTGATACAATGACAATTTAACTAGAAACAAACAGTGGACAGTTTAACTTGTATCCAACAAAGTCTCCAATAAGATGCTAGAAGAGAACATGGCAAAATATGAATCGGACTACCTGTATTATATCATTGGATGAATATTGAGTTGAACAAACATACCCAACAAACATTTATCAAAGGCTTCACATTAAGTTGGAAAGAAGAACCGAGTGGTTACATAAGGCCTCCATTCTAGGCTTTGTGCCACTGAACATGTAACTTGAATGAAGGCTTAGAAAATAGAATCAATTTGTAGATGACACAAAAAAGGGAAAATAAACAGAGGACAATATTAAGGTTAAGGAGATAGCAACTTCTCAAACCGGAATAAATGACTAGAAACCAGCAAGATAAATTTCAATAGTGACAAATGCCAAGTCTTATATTTGGATAGGAAAAAAATAAAATTTACTGGGCAGCACTACATGCAAAAAGAATCTGGGTGTTTTGATAGATTAGATGCTGAATATAGGTAAAAGTATATAACTGGGGGGGTGGGAGAGGCAAATTCAATCCAAGATTCTACCAAGAGAAATCATTGCTTTTCTCTAATTTACATTGATTTTGATCTCAGCTGGAATTTTGCATCCAGTTCTAGACACATTTTAGAAAGTATAGTGATGTGTGTCCAGGGAACAGCAAGGAAGGTAAGGGACCAGGAAGGAAACATTTATGAGGAACAAATGGAAGCTGCTTAGTCTGGAGAAGATTGCAGACATCTATCAAGTACAGGTAGTCCTCAAATCACAGTAATTGGGATTGGAATTTCCTTTAGATGATAAAGCACATTTAGTAAGTTATAAAGCACAACTGCATCACTTAGCAATCCCCGTGGTCCTGGTTGTCATTAACTAAATCCCAATTGTTAGATGAAGCAATTTATTGCCCAATTTCCCCAACCAAAGTCCATGGGAAAATCCCGCAAAGGTTCCAGGTAGGAGGGAGAGTGTATGGTAGTGCGGGGTAGAGTCAAGGAGATTGCAAGAGGCACAGCACAGCATGAGGGTGGATCGGGAAGAGTGCATGAGATATGATGTGCAGGTTAAGGATTAGGGAGGGTGTACAAGAGAAGTAAATTGCTACAACAATTCAATGGAAGGTTGTGTTATGTGGGTGTTTGAGAAAACAAACAGGCAATCCTTCCTGATATAAAAGTAAAATTATATATCTTGTTATTTTAGGTTGTCTCTGATATTTGCATCTGACTTTGTGCAAAGTCCACTCTCAGTTTTGCACCAACTGAGCTTCAGACAATACTTATTTGAATCTATTAAATGTTCCTGTATGTTGTCCTCAATTTAGACCAATTTGTTCAGTGACCATTCAAAGTTACAACAGTGCTGAACACCAGTCCTTAAAAGTTCTGGCCATCCCAGCAATCACATGATTGCAATCTGGGTGCTTGGGAACTGATTCACGCTTATGACCAGTTGCAGCACCTTCTGTGCCACTATTTGTGGCCTTGTGGCTTCCCCAGAAAGTCAACGTGTAAGCTGGCTGAGAAGCTCCGATGTCACTGGGATAAGTCTTCCTCACCCACACACCTTCCCTCAGCCCCTCTTTGCACCCCTTTATGACCACATCATTTAGCAGAAGAAATTCCAACCGCAACTGCTGTCACAAAGAAAGGACTATTTGCATTACTTTGGCTTAGCAGCATAATACGCACAATATACAAATGAGATTATATTGCTAAGATTAGCTTGATTTATAGGTAAATCACTCTACTCTGTCACACAATATGATTTCTTACATAACAATGAAACAGTCAGGCGATATACATTCCAAGCAATTTAGATGTACCATACTTGCTAGAATAGGCAGGGCCCTCAAATTCATCTCTAAAACAAAATTATTTACGTGGTCTAATTTTAATTGCTGAAATTTACAACTTAAAAGACCAATTATTTTGAAAACATACTTAAATTATGTTTTGTAATATTTAAAAGAATTTCTGATGGAATATCAAAGTGTTTCATGCATTGGAACTACAATTCTTATCTTCACGTTTTCCATCTCACCTTGCCCTGTGCCCAATGGACAATTTCTTAAAATTCCCAGTATTTTATTATACAACCGTCTTTAAATGTTACATCTGAAGCAACCTAGTCCTATAAACTAGTAAGAAACAACTCCCGTTTTAAATTAAGAATTGCTTGTTTTATACAGTATAAGCTATAGTGTACTATAGCTTATTTGGTCATTTTACAAAGTGGGATATAGTAAAGGCAGGATACAGATTAAACAAGTTGTATTTAAGATTAACCCTAAAATGCCCCCCCCCCATGTTTTTCATTCACTGGTAAAAAACTGATTTAGAAGATACTATGTTTTATACAGAACTGATGGTGTACATGTTGTTTTCTAATCTTTGCAGTTTCCAAAATACAGCAACTTCAGAGTTGATCATTTAGGATCCATTAAATTTTCTAGAACTGTCATCCTCGTAACATAGGGATTATTTTCTTTGTAAGATTCCAAGGCATGTGGTCCTCTGTATTATATTTCAGTTTAAAAAAAAACATTATAAATGAAATAGTCTTCATTTTAAAGAATTACACTGTCATCTGCCAATAAATCAATGTCACAGAACAAACTCCGATCAATTCGATTAGACTGTTCCATAAGTTCAAAGAGAGATTTGTATGCTTCTGGGTATAAAGCACCAGCTGTAACATCTTCTGGAATCTCCAACTCTCTCAGCAAGTTCTTTGCATTCTCGTAAGTCCATAAACTGAAACAAAAATTATTGAAAAATTAGATATAATTTAATGGTTAACGATCAAGTGGGCTCATTATGTTCTCAAAACCTTGCCTCCAAATATGATACCTGAAAGTATCAGTATGCTTGCAAACATCTGCCTTAGCAATTGCCTGAGTGGCTCACCTGATTTTACTTAGTTTATTTTAATTTCTAAAAAAATTAAATGGGAAGCCAAATTGATGTTAAACAAACATTAGTTTCATGTAACCTACTTATTGGCAATAATTTTTTTGAAGTCCACCGTAGAGCAGATACAATTTTTGACAATAAAAAATTCAGCCAATGCTTGTGCGCCCCCACCCCAGGAACAGATGAGCATATTTCCAACAGTTAGGAGAATGGTGGGGGGAAATTAAACAAATTTACTTTATCATCAGCATACTGTTAGGCAGACAGTAAGTTATGACCATAATGGAACCTCGAATTCAGCAAGCGGCTATCTTTTAGCAACTTAGAAGAAAATGAAAACTGAGAGGATTTCTCCTTGCAAGCACTTGCCCCCCACCCCATACCCCCAAGCTTTAGCAGTGCATGCTAATAACTTGGGAAGGAAAAGATAGGTTTGGCAAGAAAAGGAAAGCCAAAAGCTTCACCAGCTCCTCAGAAAAAGACATCTGCTTATGAAATTCATGGTCCAGCAATGTAGTATCCTGTCCTCCTTCCATAACCCAACCTCTTGAGCTCTAGGAAAGGTAGTGATGGGGGCAGGAACATGTGGAACTCAGTGAACTGGCAAAGCAGGCCTAAAGCCTGTGAAGACCTAACAGGACAGGATAAAAGGAAAATAGATGGAGGGTGTTTCCTCATCTCTTTGGTTGGTTGTAAGGGTAAATAACCCCAGATGTAACTTTGGAATTGGGTTGTAAGTTGGGGGAAGATTGTCATAACTTTGAATCATCACTAAGTGATCTATCATAAGTTGAGACCTGTACTCTAAAATTTTCAAATTTCTATCAGAGAGAGAGAGAGAGAGACTGAGAGAAGGAAATATCTTCTATGTTTCTTTCTTCTAGCTATCAATCTCATCTCATTCTACTTTTGATACATTAACTTCACTATGTACCATATTCCCAAAATAAAATATATTCTATGGAGTCCTTGGTGTTCTCTGAGTTTGGTTGCTCGCTTTCATTATCCAACTAGGTAAGATCAGTGCTAGTGAGTGTGGGGTTTGCTGCCTGTTTATATAAAATGCCCTGCCAATGTTAGTGAGAGTGTGGTTTTCTTGGTAGTTTTTTTATTTATTAGGTTATTGTTTGCTGTTTGTCTGGTGTTAATACTTCCTTATCCGGGTGTTGTTGGCCGCTGGAGGGGATTATCATTATATATGTATAATATATATAGGCACATAATGGTAACTACATACCATTGTACATATTTCTGACACATGACACATTGTATTAAAAATTAGTCTATGCTGTTTTTCAATTGAGGAAATTTAATTTTACTTACTTCAATTTATTGTGTAACTTGGCTGAGGCTTTACCAAAACACTGCTTTACCATCATAATAAATGTTTTTGAATTAGCAGTTGTTAAGAAGTCTGTAAATAAATCTTTGCGTGGTGTAAGTTGTACTAAATATAAGAATTCATTCTGCAGAAGGTAAAAAAATAAAAAAATTCTCAATTTAGCAATTAACTCAAATGCATTTTAGTGAAGTTAATAATTTTTATTAACTTGTACACAAGATTAAACATTTCTGAAAACTTCATTATGAATTTGTTAAAAAAAACGCCCATGCACACATATTTATTAAATTATTCTAATATACAGAAAAATGTGAAATAACAATTCTGTAGTGTAAGTTATGTTTGTTGGCTTTCATACACATTCAGTTCTTCCCAAGATGCTAGTACTTCATAACATATCAGCATAATGTAAAGTATGTACAAATCCAAGCAGTCTGGCCTTTTGCAACTGACAGATGGAAATGTTGTCAATGCATAGATTTTCTAAGTGCCATCCAAGATTGGCCGATAACCTAGTGTGCCAACAACACTGGGACCACCACAGCCAATTTATGCCTTAAACTTTCAATTGATATTTTGTGGTTTTCTCCAATTGTACTATCGCTTGTTATTGCGGCATCAATTATCTACAATTTCTTTCAACCACAGTTAAATCTGGTGTGTTATGACCAAGATTTGCATTTGGAAATGCCAAAAACTACTTATTATGGTTCATCATAAAATCAGGCAGATATTTTGACTGGATTTGATATTTTTATCCACTTATTATCATAATGGTTTGTCACACAGCTTGATGTTCAGGCTAGATTTGTATTTTTAGGTACCTTTCAAGTTCATCCCAAGGACCTGTGATAGGTATATGTTAAAAGTATTATCACAGGATATAAGGATTCTGAGTAAAGCTGCCTTTTGCAATTGACCGATGATCATTTTGTCAATGTCAATGGTAACATTCATTTGCTACCCATCTCGTGGTTCAAGGCAACTCTTGAGCATTGTTGCCTAGTTAATAGAATAACAGAGTTGGAAGGGACCTTTGAGGTCTTCTAGATCAACCCCCTCAATGGTACAGAGTGTCAGGCAGGGCACTCTGTACCATTACAAACAAGTGGCTGTCCAGTAATGGAGCACTCACAACTGGGTCATTCCCTGTCAAATCAACACGCTGATTCTGACTTGACGTTCTTTAATTTTGATGAAACTTGATGTATCTACCTTCCTTATGAGGTTAGGAATATAAATCATAAAATAAAGTGGTTTTGGCCTGCTGTTCAAAAGTTATGGCATATTAATTTTTTTAATTGTCATTAAAAATCGCTGTGTCCAGACATATTTATTTATTTATTTATTTTATTTATTTTTTACATTTTTATGCCGCCCAATTCCCGAAGGACTCTGAGCGGCTTACAACATGGATAGCAATAGCACTCAGATGTT
>JANHGC010036720.1:0-10116 GCA_027560395.1 Boaedon fuliginosus | reverse complement strand
GCCGAGGGTGACTTTTTCAGCATATTTTGGGTGCTGAAAAACTAGGCTTATACTCGAGTATATACAGTATATTATTATAGCATGACTATTCCTGGAACAAATTTAACAAACGTTGAATAAATTACTGCAAATATTCATACCTTCCCTATGTTTTTCTGTCTAACATTATGCAAAGTAATTTAATTTAGTTCCAGATCAAAAAATGTTTAATACTTTAGATCTGTTCAACTGACATTAAAAGAGTTGACATTTTCTTTCAGACATCATTTGTCATCTCGTATGAATCATTTGACTAAAGAGAAGTCATAAATAAAGTCTTTAACCAATGGATAAATGGGGGGGGAGGAGTTTCTATGCTGTACAATTAACTTAGTAGGGCAAGCCAATCTATAATTAATTAAATATATATTTCTTTCATTTTTAAAAGAAACAATCTGAAAAAAAAATCTGAAGTGTATTCTTATTAATTTACAGGAAAAAACCCTACTTTGAGATGTCACTCATCTCCTAATAAAAAAAGATGACAATTAGTGAGAAAATAGTTGCAAAAAATAGCTGAATTTATTTTGAATTTAATACATTTAATAGAAGCTCTTTCTTTGATACTATTTGAGTTAAAATAGTATCAAATACTATATAATATTATATATATAAGCTCACATTTTCTGTTAATGTTAACAGGCTTTGTTATATTATTTTTACAATATTTTTAATTTTATTAGAAAGTCCCTTCAGCAATTAATTTAAAAGCAAAGATCAATTGTTTTAATGCACAAAAATGTTATATAAAATGTTGCTTTACTTCAAGTTTCAAAATGTTCAAAAAATTATTCTGGCTTAATCTAAAAATGTTGCTGTCAAGTTTAATTATGCTTCCTATAACTATGAAATATTACAAAAATTGTGATAAGGCTGTCCCAAAATCAAAGTTACCGTTTCCGAAGCCTGACAAGTCATTATGGCAAGCTGTCTTTTTATGGGCTTATATTTTTATTATACATAGATATAGATACTCATATATATATAGTACATTAATAGTACACTTATAAATGAGAAGGAAGGACTCACTGGAGAAGAGCCTAATGCTGGGAGCGATTGAGGGCAAAAGAAAAAGAGGCCGACAGAGAGTGAGGCGGCTGGATTCAGTCACTGAAGCAGTTGGTGTGAGCTTAAATGGACTCCGGGGGATGGTAGAGGACTGGAAGGCCTGGAAGAACAGGTCGCGATAGGTCAGACACCACTTTGCAACTAACAACAACAACATGTTAAATAGATAGTAAATAGTAGATTATATTTTATTTAAGAAAAAAATGAAATGCAGCACAATTCTGTGCATTGTAATAGAGCAAAACATGCATCTGTCTTCAAATATTCCTTTAATTTAATTTATTTATTAGATTTATACCCCGCCTCATTTCCCCAATCAGAGGAATTTTAATATTTCCTAAAGATGTATCTGTGTGATTCTGGTTCAACATAATTTACATTTCAAAATATTTTATAGTGTAGGAAGCCATCCCTCTCCTAGAAGAATGAAATATTTTGAGGAATATTAAAAAGGCAGATTATTATATTTCCCAAAGGGAGAAATGGAAAACATGTTTTTTTAGCTTAGCCCAGACAAACACCTAGGATTTGTACTTTGCCTATAGGTCCAGCTATGATCCCTACATAACTCGAACATGACCACATAGGAATCTGGCTACAGCCAATAAAATACATGTTCTTGCACAGAAACAGGAAGCTCAAGTGCAAAGTTCAGAGAAGGCATGAAAACCCCACACTCTCAACTCCATTTCCCAGAACCCATGTGTTTCTGCTTCATCAATAACTCTCTTTCCAATCAGTCTCCAGCCTCCATTTTGTCTCCAGTGCCTTTGGAACTGAACCAGATGGATATTTCTTCCCACAATAGTAATCTTGGAAAGAGCACATAATGCATTAGCTATTCACCAGATTTAATTCTTGCGTATCATTATGTGACAAATATTGTTGAATATTTTATTTTATGTTTTTGTTTTACTCTTCTTCTGATTCAGTGCCTCCGTTCTTCACTGTGTTTATGTCTGACTGATATTTCCTTCTGTTTGCCTTAGTTACATAGTGATAGTGGCAGCTCTATACTGTTATCCATAAGGAATCCATATAGTTTAACATGGCTTAGCAAGATGTGAACAGAACTCTTACAAATTTTTTCTTCAGTCTATCTCTTTCAGTGTCCACTACTGACAGTCAGTCAATCAAGTTCTTTCTTATTAATGATCAGAAGCTCCACTAGAGTGACACATTCAGAAATAGGATCAACCTGGATTGCTGCTTCTTTACACTGTGTAACAAAAAGCATTTGGCAGCTCCTCAAGTTCAGGAGAACCAGAACTGAAATGATTGAAGTGAAGGTTGACTTGATCATGATTTCAATAAGTGAAAGATTCAAAAGTGCTTTAAATATTGATTCACGATTACTTCTGATAACTGTTTGAAGCCATATGGAATAGAAAGATATGTGTGGGTGAGGTAGATGAATTTTGTATTATTGAAAGATAAAGCTCAAGATCTCTATAATATACCTAACTCATTCCAAAATGCATAAGGCAATTTTCTCAAAATTGTTGCCTTTCAGGTGTGTTAAATTACAATTCCTTAATTTTCAAACATCATGGTGATTGGCATTGGGTTGAGACAGGTGCAAATATAGATGGATTGCCAGATAATAGAATAAAAAGGAGTTGGAAATAAACTTGCAGTGCATCTAGGGCTTTTAAAAATATGAAGTATTTCATCCAAATTTGCCATTTTTTTAAAAAAATGTATGTTTTACAAGAAGAAATGTATTTCCTTATGAAAAACATGTCTTAAAATAAAAATCATGTAGGCAGTCCTACATGGTATGAGCAAAAGATATGAGCAAAAGAATTGTACCTAATTAAATTTTACATAAATGGTACATTTCCAATTTAGAACTAACACGATGACATAATAGTAATTAATGAAGATTATATCTCTGCCTAACAAGATGGATTTATTTCACTGCTATAATCTTACACAATTTTACTCAGCAAAAATATCTAAATGTAAAATGTAAATAATAATCTAAAATCTTTCTTATTTAGGTCATCCATTTTGGAGCAAGTGTACCTGTTATGTGTTTGCTATATTTAAAACTTCTTGACTTAAATTAAATGGAGACATTTCTTAATACATGGCAAAATTTAAAAATTCAATCCATTGTTATATGATTTCTAGAGTTATTCTAGAATAATAATTTCCACACTTCCTTCCAACTTCAATTTTTCATGGTACAATATCTGAGGACAGTACAGATTTCCACAATCTCTGTAAATCATGATCACATCAACTGAAAGCATTAAATACTGATTGTGTGGTTGTGATGTTATAATTCACCTCATTCTTTTCTTCTTTTTTTGGATTTTTTTTTATTGTTTTCATGATAACAAATATAAAAAAACAGCATTAGGTAAATCCAATCTGGGAGCTCGGGTTCTTATACATTTTCATACATTGTCTCCAGTTTCCTTGTGTATTATTATATCATCATAGAATATTAAAATCACATACAAGAGAAACAATATAAGGATTGCTCTATTTCACTCTCTTCCTCTCCTAAAATTAATCTCATCTTTTCTCAGCCTCATTTTCCCCTGACTTATCCTTACCATTTTTTTTGAAAAAAAAAACCCTCTATTTCATAAATCCACATCTATTTAATTATCTATTTTACTATTTAATTTTTTTTAAGAACATTGAATATGCTTTATTGTTTAAAACAAAATTTCTTAAGAAAAGAAAAGGAAGAAAGGAAAGGAAAAGAAAAAGAAGAAAGGAAATAGAAAAGAAAAAAAGAAAAAAGTGTATTTAAAATGCATCATATCATATTTCCCTAGTCAATTTATATTCTTTCTACCCGTCATCCCTCCTTTTCTTCCTTCCTTTTTTCTCCCCCCCCCCTTTCTTCTTCCCTTTCTGCTCTGTCATTTCTCTCTCTCCTCCTTTTATCTATTCTCACTAGTATTTCCTCTCTCTCTTGGTGTTTTTCTCTCCGTCCTTCAGTCCATCCCTGTATTCCTTCAACTCTTTCTGGTACTTATGGGTCTCGGAGGCCACTCTTCTTTTATTTATTAAAAAATAAATCGAAATGTCTTTTTTCTCCTTGAGCTTCTCCACCTCCATCTTCTTCAGTCCTTCTTCCACTTCTTTCATCTCAGCCCCTTCCTCTGTCTCCTCAACTCCATACCTCATTAACTGGTTAGCTTGTGTATAGTCTCTCTCTGTTTCTTCCATTTGTTTTAGCATAGTCAACATCATGGTTTTCATTTCATTTCCAAGTTTTTCAAATTCATCCAACTTATTTAAAATCTTTCTAAGACCATTCTGCATGGAACCAAGTTCATTAATCATATCCATTTTTAAACTGGAAAATCAAAAATTCACTTCCAGTCAAATATATTAAAACCAGAGCTCCAGTTGTACTCCTTCCAGCTCCGGGGTGGACAGTTCTTAGGAAGTTCTCTGTATTTTTAGGTTGCCTCCTCTTCATTTCGCCATTTGATTAAGTGAATGTAACCACCACTTTCTTTGGATCAAATGCAGTTCAAAATTATAATTTTTCCACCCATCTCGTTTCGCAGGTTGGATTCGTTTGCAATCTTTCTTCTCCTCTCTCCTCTAGCGCTTGCTTGCCCGGGGGGTTCCAGCTATGTACCCACCATCTACACATAGAAACAGGTTCCCTCACTTTTTCCTGGATTAATTTAGGAAACAGTATGAATACTTTTATCAGAATATACATGACTTCTAATGTAATCTATTGCATGGTCATATTCCACTTCGGATCAAGGCTGCAGCTATGGAGGTGGTCAACAGTATTAAGTATATGGGGGTGCAGATAACTAACAATCTGATTTGGACTCTTCATACACTATCTTTAGTGAAGTGTGTATTTGCATTTCCTGCATCCGATGTGGAGAGTGCATCTTTCTCTTTCTGTCCTGACCACTTTTTAAAGAGGCACAATTGAGAGCATTTTAACACACTGCATTGTTTGGCTTGGTGGCAGTGCAGTGCTTCAGGTACATACAGAGCGTGGTAAGGACAACTGAGAAGATTATAGGAAGCTCTCTTCCTTTTATTCAGGACTAGCCAATAACCTAGCATTGCCTGGGTATTTATTTATCCCACTCCTGTATTAGACAGAAAATCCTGCAGTCGGAACTCACACTTTTAAACTGTATGTGAAGCTCTAGATGTAGTAGCTCTATCTCTCTTATTGTTTAGTTGGGCCTCATGCTGTTTACTGTCAGTGAAGCTTTAGATGTAGTAGCTCTATGTCTCTTATTTAGTCGGGCCTCCCGCGGTTGTAGTGTCTGAAGCTCTAGATGTAGTAGCTCTATGTTTTATTCTTTAGTCGAGTCTCATGCTGTTGTAGTGTCTGTGAAGCTCTAATGTAGTAGCTCTATGCCTCTTATTCTTTAGTTGAGCCTCATGTGAAGCTCTAGATGTAATACCTCTATCTCATTGTTTAGTCGGGCCTCACGCGGCTCTCTCACGCAGCGTCATAAGTCAGAGGGAGCCCCCTTGTGGAGTACTGTGAAGCCGTCCCCATGGCCACCTCCACTATTTTTAAGGCACAGAGCCCCTTATACATACATAGATTTTCGATCGGGTAACTTTCTTAATAGACGGTGGGAATGCGGTCGACGTAATATACCTTGACTTAAGCAACATGGGGGCGAAAAAGAGAACCAGCCAGGATGAATGAAATAAACAGGTTAAACGGCTGACTTAAGTGTGGCTGGTTCGAATCCTGACAGGGGCTTTCTCTAAAAGGGGAGCCTTGGCGAAAGCTCCTCCCGGACGCTCCGGCGAGGCGGCCTCCCGCTCTGTTCATCACCCTCCTCTCCCTCTCCCTCTCCCTCTTGCAGCTTATCGGGATCCAGGATGGCTACCTGTCTCTGCTCCAGGACAGCGGGGATGTCCGGGAGGATCTACGTCTCCCTGAGGGAGACCTGGGCAAGGAGATCGAACAGAAATACGACAGTGAAGAGGAAATACTGATCACCGTTCTGTCCGTAATGACTGAGGAAGCTGCTGTCGCCATCAAAGCCATGGCTAGATAAAGGAACCACAGGCAACAGCCGCAGCCTCAACCACCGTGTCATGAACCACAGAGAGGAAAACGCAAACCCACCAAGACTGTCAGATTGGGCTCCCAAACCAGCCAAAATCTTGGGTTTGGTTTCCTCTTCCTCTTTTCTCTTTTCTCTTTTCTTTTCTTCTCTTCCTCCTCCTCCTCCTTTCCCTTCCTTTGAAACAAAACAAATGGCCTCCCCCCCACCTTTTCCCTCCCGCCTTCGAATCTCCCCCCCCACTTCCTCCTCCCTTTTTTTTTAGAATTAAAACGAAAGAAAACCAAGCTTTTTTTAAATTTTATTTTTAATTAAGAAAAAAAGAACCCATGTGTCCACCTCAATAGTGGACTTAATCTAAGAATTGTCCTTCTCCCTTTGACCTTACCAATCGAAGGTAACTCTACCAAGTTCACTTTCTCTATTGGCATAACTCTAATCCATTGGAGCTGTAAATATTTTCCACTATATCAAGATGGTAATGCCTTGTAGGGGTTACCGATTCTCCCTTCCCTCCTTCAAGGTTTTTCCAATCTGTTATTCTCTCGCCACCCCATTTTTCTCTATTGCTTCTCTTTATCTTCCTTTTTTAAAAAAAAAAAAATCAATACTCTGACTGGAGGAAGGGAAAATGTTTTTATTACAATATTAGTAATGTAATAATTTTTTTTTAAAGTTTACAAAATGAAATAAATAAAATTTGCAATTGGAGCCTACAGCCATACCACTATTGAGTGTGATCTTTGATTTGTTATACCATTGAGTCTCAAAGTGTGATTTGTGGATCTCTTGCGGGGGTCTCAAGTCAGGGGGTCTGTGAAGTCAAAGAAAAATATTTTTAATTTATAATATGGTAAATATTGATAGATATAGTCCATATAAACAACAACCATTTTGGGTCCCCAATCATTTTTTAAAAAGGGGAATATTTGGGAACCATTGTACTATACCGAGACGGCTTTGATTGCACTAATTGATGATCTCTGGCGGGCCCGGGATGGGGGGGCCTCCTCCATTCTGGTGCTTCTTGACCTCTCAGCGGTGTTCGATACCATAGATCATGGTATCCTTCTGGGTCGGCTCAGGGGGTTGGGAGTGGGAGGCACCATGTTGCGGTGGTTCTCCTCCTATCTCTCTGACTGGACCCAGTTGGTGTTGGTGGGGGGACAGCGATCGACCCCAAGAGCCTTGCCTTGCGGGGTTCCTCAGGGGTCCATCCTCTCCCTGGCAGAGCTAGTGACATTCTAGGACTCTGTTTGCATTTACTGGTAATGACCTTGGACTGTTATCTGATTCTTGGCATTCTTCCTGGAGTTAATTAGCTCTGAAATGAACTACACTTTGATTTTGCTGTTTGTTGAATAAAACGGAGATGGGTTACATTTAAAAGCTAATTCTTACTCATGTCCATTTGGGCGGGGAGGACATAACACCAGCCTTGTGTCATGGGTAAATAAAGGTCTCTAAGAGGAAAAGAGCAGGAACAGAGGGAAGAATACAAAATATAAGCAGAGGTGACCAAATGACCAAAGAAACTTGCCATCAAAGGAGGAGGGAATTGGGTGGTACTTAGGTGGAGCCCATTATGTAGAAAGGTATAAAAATGTGATATATGAAACTTGAATTTGATCCTGAACCACTTTGAGTAGGGACAGAGATGTCCTTTTTGCAAAATGAGCCATTTTGAATACATTTCCTTTTGTTAATCCTTCAATGTTGGCCTCATCATTGAGAAACTTCATTGTAACTTCGAATCTCACAGGTGTGTGTGAGCGATTTCTGTTTCTCTCTCTCTCTCCCTCTCTCTCATTTTTGGCCTCCTGAGGCCTCCGTGCCTCCTGTTTCTGGCCTTTGCCTCCAGAACTACTCTGCCGCCCCTAAATGAGCCTGGTTTTGGCCTCCTGAGGCCTCTGTGCCTCCCATAGGGCGATGTGGGAAAGGCAGCCTCATGGTCCTGCATGGGCCGAATTAATGGCTTTGGTGAGCCATATCCGGCCTGCGGGCCATAGTTTGAGGACCCCTACTCTAGGCCCTTTACATTTTCTTCCACTAATTCAAGTAGTTTATGTTTGATACATAGATAGTTCGGGTCTTCTGTGGATATAAATTGAAACATATGGCACATTGTGCAGGTTACTAACGTCAGTCTCTATTTACACAATATTTTTCTTTGTTTGTTTGTTTGCTTAAAAAATTGTTCCTTAAGAAGCCATGAGTAGGGCCCTGCATAAGGAATCAAGTATAAGTTTTAAGTAGTGCTACTGGACTGCCTTTGCCACTGCCTTTGACCTCATTGCCCTGCTGTTTACAAATTCATCCAGGCATCTTAAATTCAAAAATATCAATCTCTAGGCCTCAGAGCAGGGTCTGAGTGACTCAGGCATTCATGGCCACCAAGACAAAACCAAAAAGTTATCATGATGCTCACTCACTTTGAGACCACCACACACTTGGTCCATTATTTCTCAGCTATCAGGGGAACGGAAGATCAAGGATGTTCACATCCATCATGGTGAGATCATATTCCATTTACCAGGAAGCTTGCTGCTAGGACCATCAGTCTATTTATATTGTCTTCTTCAGATGCAACTGGTTTCTAGGTGCCATTTGGTGAATGTGCCAGAAAACTGGCAGTTCCTTCTGCTGGGTATGTACTCAATTTTCAGAATGCAAAGGCAAGAAAGAGACTAGGCAGGATTGATGCAAAGGGATCTCTTTGTTTGCACTGATTTTGAGGAAGATTTTGAATTCTCAAAGATTTCTGGGAGAGAAATTGCCAGAAAAGACAGCTGGAGCAATACTGGCAAAAAATAGGAAACGTTGGAGAGAAAATGATTAGGTTGTAACCACAGAGGACTTTAGATGAAGCATATGTTTGGAACAAGTCTAGGTTCAGGCCTAAGTATGGGATGAAAAATGTACTTGTTGGCACATCTTTTCATGTTCTGTTGATTCTGTCAGCAACATTTCAACCCTTCGAGCATGTCAACATCAGTTTGGATTATCTAAGAAGTTTGCTCTGGCTGGTTAACATGAAACTCATCAGAAAAATTATTAAAATTAAAGAGGATACTAAGACTAAATGGAAATATGTTTTATTGTCACCCAAAGAAGAAGAAGCGGAGAACATACCAAATTTAACACTTTTTTTCACACAAAACCTCCTGGTCTTCCATTGACCTAGTTAGCTACATTGTGTGACCCCAGCAATAGGTTGAAGAACTTTTAGTGCAGAATAAAAGGAAGCAAAACAGCATATTAATTGAGTAGGCATAAAGTAAACATTTACGTTGACCATACTGTAATTAGAGTTTATGCTTTTTATGTTGTTTTTATTCATTTAAGCCTGTGTGGGGATAGCACACAGTTTGTAAGGCTGTGGATGCATTGACAACTTTATAATAGGGGCTTCACTTAGTTCTTTCACTCCTTCAGGCAACCGGAAGCTGAAGGTCCTTAACAGATTGGTCAGAAAGATGAAGATCTCAATTCTTGCCAGCTGCTGTCCCGGGCATGCACGCTGACCTGTAGGTGAGACAAGACATACCGTACATAAAGAGAATAATAATCTGTTCTCCAGAATATACCCATCAGCAAGGAAATCTGAAAAAAAAAATGTAATAGCGAAAAGAGATTTCCAAATTGAATCCTTGTAGCTTCTATCAGATTCAATTGCTAGAGTTCAATTTATTTATTTATTTTATTTATTTGATTTATATCCCACCTCTCTTCTCCCAATGGGGAACTCGAGGCGGCATACAACATATAAAATGTGCCCTATGCATAAAAAACATCATACATTTCACACAAACTGTCACACAATCAAATAAGGGGAGGAACCATCTTAACTCCAAGCCCTCCGCCATAGCCAGGTTTTAGTGGCCTTGCGGAAGGCAGGCAAATTTGGGATGGTCCTGATGTCCACCGGGAGTGAATTCCAAAGGGACGGCGCTGCCACAGAGAAGGCCCGAGC
>JANHGC010036596.1:0-10121 GCA_027560395.1 Boaedon fuliginosus | reverse complement strand
ACATACAAACCCACAGCTCTGTTTTATATATATAGATAAAGCAGAATGCAGGTGTGTATGTATATATGTATGTATGTATGTATGTATGTATGTATGTATGTATGTATGTATGTATGTATGTGCCCTATACGCTCCTCCACGCCTGCACCAATCTGGACCAAATTTGCCACGCACATAGCTTACCCTCCGGAGATGAGCACTGTTGGGTCACACACGCTGTCGACGGGTCTGTGCCCCCTAAACAGCCAGGCAAAGTGCTGAGCCCTCGCAAGCGACTACTGCGCATGTGCAGGAGGTTCTGAGTGCAAGTACTACGCATGTGCAGGGGGCTCTCAGCTGGAGCTAGTGGCGCCTGGGTAGACGACGCCACAGGACAAGGCAGCGGGCAGCAGCATTACTTTGGGCCCGGTGCACGGGGGAGGCAGCAGAAGGCATCGAAGAACCCGGGGGAACAATTTTGCCACGCCCCACTATACCCAGGCGAAGCCGGGTATTGAGCTAGTTCTGTAATAAGGAGAAACCCACGAATGGAGCCAAATATGTAACTTTACTTCAGAAATCGATGGTTTCATTCGGGGCGCAGGGAAGGGATGGGGGGGGGGGCGCCGTTACAGATTGCAGCGCTTTCTCTGTCCCGCTCTTTCCTCCTTTTTCTTTCTTTCTTTCTTTCTTTTGCTGCAAGGCCTTGAGATAACCGGCTGTGTGCCAAGTGCCCTTCCCTGATTTGAGCGGAAAAACAGCTTCCGCTTTTCTCCAGGACTGGCTGCAGAAGAATCTTGGGAGTAGCCCCCTCCCCCTTGGGGGCAGCTGGCCAGAGTTGGTCGCCCCGCGGATCCTCACCTTACTGTTTCATAGCCGGGTGACTGAGATTGCGGGCACGCCTTCCGCCCTAAATGAAGACTCTGGATCTGTACGGTGAACTGAGTTTCAGTCGGTCCTTGGGTGAAAGGTGCGCTCGCGGTGCTTTATGTAGGTGTGTAGGGATGATCTTTTCACCGGGATTACACCATCTGGGACTCTTAGGCTTGTGTAGCTGGAAGCTGACTTGAGTGGCTGCCAAATTAGCGAGTGACGCTCCTGGAAGGCCTAAGCAGGAGTTAGTTGCCTTGAGTTTTCCAAGGTGGAAAGCTTTTCTTAAAGTTAGGTCGGTCCCCAACCAACGCCGCCCCCTAATTTGAAATTGGCTTCAGAGTCAGTTTAGCTATGCGGCAGTGTCTTCTTGCCTGCTCTTCCCTCAGCAGTGATTGTTGTGAGGAAAACTTGGGTTGGCAGTGCTAAAAGACTGGACCGGATGCCAGCTTGGGACCTGCTGTACCTGGCTATAGATGTTGATGTTTTGGATTCTTTTGAAAACTCTCAGAGGGAAACATCTTTTCATGCTGCTCCTCAAAACCCTCTTCTTGTTGTACCGATGGTTTGAAGTGGCCATTTCCAAGTTGGCTTCTTCGGTATATGCTGAGCCTGCAACTCCAAATTCTTGGCCACTATGGGGCAAGCCTAGCTCATCCAGGGGATGCCAGTGTGGGGGGAAATGCTTTTGCATATAAGCCTCTTTGATTTGTTTTCTTAATATTCTTGATTTATTGGGAGACTTTTTTTCCCTGCACGCATTGTGTGGGCACAGTAGAATTTATGGTCTATTCGTGATTCCTCTCCTGTAGATGGATGCTTTGTTCTTTGCTGATAGGGTAGGTTCTGTTCAAAACTGTGCAACTGTGCAAAATTAAATTTTAAGCATTTTCCTCTTACTATCACTTCTTTTCCCCCATCCTTTCAAAGGGTTTTCCCAATTTTACTCAAAATGCCAAGAAAGAGCAAAAATCCGTGCTCTAAGTCACCTGCTCTAGACTTTGCAGTAACAAATACTCTTTCATTTCCAGTCCATAGCAGAACAGAATCATTTTTTATCTGCTATGTTTTTTTATGATGGATGATTTTAATGCTTTCAATGTTTTTATGTCGTAAGCCACGCAGAGTCATTGGACATGAGATGAGTGGCAAATAAATTACATAAATAAGATTTATACATACAGAACACCCATCCATTTCTTAATGTTTTGTATTTTAGGCTATTTGCTAAAAGGTTTCAGCAATTTCTATAATGGGTAAC
Organism: Boaedon fuliginosus; assembly: GCA_027560395.1. Classification (NCBI taxonomy): domain Eukaryota; kingdom Metazoa; phylum Chordata; class Lepidosauria; order Squamata; family Lamprophiidae; genus Boaedon; species Boaedon fuliginosus. The sequence goes on along the minus strand of JANHGC010036596.1, from coordinate 8,011 downwards.
AAAAAAAACCCTGGAAAAACAGGAGACCAACAAGTCACAAGGTGTGGTAAGGCAGTGTTTCCTCCAAATGAGGCAAATAGCTGCCCATATGCAACATGGAATGGCAACCTTTTATTTTAAAGGGTCCAGTTCTGTAGTGATTGGAAACAGCCTAGAATTTGTAAACTCTTACAAGGCCAGTAACAGTTTTTATTAGTTTGTAATATAGCATACAAAGAAAATACTAAAGTAAATAGTAGAAAAAATTAGGGAAGGGAAAAGTGAGGGAAAGAAAAGGGGGAAAAGAAAAAAACATTGACTTCCAACTCCTTTTGGTGCAGTAGAATAAGGCAGTAACATCAAACCTCAACTTTTTACTTTTACATAATAGTATAAACTTCTATTTCTATAACAACAAATCTAATCAGTAAAACCCAAAATAAACTTTTCATTTTTTCCACCTCAAGCACCACATCCAGAAGCAGTTTCCAAGTTGAAATAAAAGTATTTGTATTTTTTTTTCTGTGATCAAAACAGTCAATTTAGCCATCTCTGCTAACTCCATCAATTTTTGCAGCCATTCATCCTTTGTAAGGATTGAAGTGACCTTCCATTTCTGTGCATAAAGTAGTCTTGCTGCCGTCAACATATATAACATCAAAGTTCCTATTCTTTTCCAGGTCTTTTTCCATTAAAATGAAAAAAAAGTCTCTGGTTTTCTCTTTATATTCACTTCAAGAATTTTCTGTATTAAGATATGAATCCTACTCCAATATTTCTTTGCTTTATCATACGCCCATCATAAATGATAAAAAGTCCCTTCTTTACATTTACATTTCCAGCATTCATTTGAAACAGTCTGGAACTGAGTCAGAAATAAGTCTGCTCAACTCCCAGAAATAGCTAACTGTGTCCTCTCAATGGTCTAGAACAGTTTCTCAGTTGGCACAGAGTGCTTATGAAAATGAGAATGAGGATGAGGATGAGGATAATAATAATACAGATGTCACATTGTGGTCTGGATTGCAGATCTTCACTTCCCATAAAATGTACTATAAGTCTTCCTGATGGGTACAGTCTGTTGGTTGCTTACAACTATATTTCTTTCATCAGTAAATGCCTTTGTTCCTGTGAACATTCATCCTTCTCTTAGTGCATAAGGTGGGATGAATGGATGCAATTCACAAGTATGTTTTGCTGAATTTTGGCCTTTTCTTTTTCAAAATTTCTTAGAAAGAAATTGTGTAGGGTTGAATTGCAAGCTGTGTAAAAATAGAAGAAAGTTATAGCTGCGGCCGCAAGGCAAGGCAGGTGTCGGGGCATGGGTGGCATGGCTGTAGGGGCACTGAGATAAGCCAGTGCGGGGCACATGGGGCAGCTCCACCTGCCTTTCCTTGTGGCTGCAGCACCAGCACCCGTGTGTTGCTTGGCCTCCTGCTCTGTTGCGGCCGTGAGCAAGCAGAAATCGGGTCCTGCTGCTGGTGCCGTGGCCATGAGGCGAGGCAAGTGTTGGGGCATGGGTGGCCTGGCTGCGGGGACCCTGAGGTAAACCAGTGCAGGGCAGCTCCATCCCCCTGGGGCAGCTCCATCCCACTGCCTCACACTGACACATCGCATGGCTTCCTGCCCCACCATGAGCAAGCAGAAGAAATGGGCCTCCCGTTCATGGAGAGAGAGAAAAGGCACCCCTGAAAATAAGCCCAAGTGCTTATTTTGGGACCCAAAAGAAAATAAGACCCGGTCTTATTTTGGAGGAAACATGGTATGTATCATTAACTTAGTTATCAGTATTATCTCCCCACCCTGGTTTGTTTAAGATGGGTTTATATTCAATTGCTTGTTTCGGAAATTTTTTTAAATTTATTAAAAATTATTCTAGTGCTGGGATTCTTTACCTTGGTTGCCATGGTTCCTTTTGAGACTCTGATGAGATGGTCAATGGAACCCTTCTCAGAAAACTGCACTTAAGTCCATAAAATAAATATATAGTGATAGACTATATTTTTAAAAAACCCAATTATGCTCTAATACAGTTATCAACATTTTTTAAAATAAATACGTAATAGAGTAATGTTTGCTTCTTTATTCATTGAATCAATAATAAGACCATATAACCTTTTCTAGGATAAAGTGATATTAGATAATGAGATATATTGAGGTTAATAATCATTTTTAGAGTCTAAGGCTTGTTCATCTTGTTGCTTAAATATATTATTTAAGGGAAAACTAAATTTCAGCTAAAGGCTAAAGGTTTGATTTTTCTCCCATTTAAGTTCCTAGACCCCCAAAAATCAATCTGTGAACTCTAGTTTAGGAACCCCTATTATCCAAAATTTGCTGTGTGTAACTTACCCACTTCCTTACTGAAAAGACTCATTCTGAGCTGGAGCTTGGAAAGAAACGAACAGATTGGAGTAAGATGGAAAGTAAAGCAGCCACACCATATCTGTGTGTGTACCTGTGTGGTGATAGAGTTGGATGGTTACTTTAATGTCATTTGCTTGCTGATCAAGGTGAATCCTAATTTAAACTGCTGTTTTGATTCTGGGATGACTTTCAGATTTAAAGTGAAGCAATAACGTTAATGAGAATGAGATGGAGGCTTACATACAGAGAGAAATCTATAGTGTAATGTCTACCTCCCAGTCGAAGTTCTTTGCCAAAAAAAACAGAAGCACCACATTCAAAGTAAGCTAAGCAGTTTTATTATTCCACTTACAATATTGCTTTTTTTCTACCCAGTGCCCCGTATAGAATTCTTTATTGGCCAAGTGTGATTGGACACACAAGGGATTTGTCTCCGGTGCATCATCTCTCAGTGAACATACAACAGCAAAGCAATAAATCATAATCATAAAATACAATCATAAAGCAGAAGATACAATGTTCAAGTGATAGTTGTAGGATACTAAATAAGCAATCAATAAATTTATATACAGATATATTTTAGTTCTCAGGAATGGTAATAATAGGCAGAAGAGAAATTGAGATTAACAACAGTCTTCCCAGGTATGCTGTCATTAACAATTGCCAGAAAGCCTAGGCAGTGTGGTTAGAGTCCTCAACCAGGTCATTTTGGCTGTAAAGAAAGCTGTAACTTAAGCTGCACAATAGAAGGTATCTGCTATTAGTCCTGAAGGTTGGCAGGGATCCAAGACCATGGCAAGACCTCAGAATGGAGCAGAAGCACCCAAGACATTCATCTAGAGAAATGAGTGGGATGAGAAAGACCAAGAATTTGATTGACTGACTGACTGGTTAATTTATTTAATTTAATTTGTAGGGCCACTCTCTTGCAATAGTGACTCTGGGCAGCTAACACCAGTTAAAATACCAGATACAAATAACAAAAAAAAAGGAAGGCATATAATAAAAAGGCATAAAAGAATACCACAGGTCAAGCTCATTCACACTAAGTTAACAAAGTCTGGCAGGCTCAGCTAACTCTGATGCCATTCTTGGAAAATAGCCAGGTCTGTAAAAGGCTTCCAAAGCACTACTAGGTCAGGGCCAACCACATGCCAAGGTAAGATATTCCAAAGAACATGAGCTATAACAGATATTTCTCAGGAAGATGAATTTTACCTAGCCAGGTTTTAATTTAGCTTGTTTGTTTATTTGTTTGTTTGTTAGATTTATACCCCGCCTTTCTTCCCCAATAAGGGGAACTTGAGGTGGCTGACAACAATATTAAAATACAATGCAATGCAATATATTAAAATTCTCTAATACAGTCACACCACAACCAAAACTCTTCCAAGGCGGGAGGGTGCATCAATTCCAGGCCCGTTGGCAGAGCCAGGTCTTAGTGGCTCTGCCGAAGGCCAACAAGGTAGGGGTGGTTCTAATCTCCGCGGATAGTTGGTTCCAGAGGGCTGGTGCCACCACAGAGAAGGCCTTAACTCGGGGGCCCACCAGCCAACATTGTTTAGCTGACGGGATCCATAACAGGCCAACCCTGTGGGATGTAACTGGGCGCTGGGAGACATAAGGCAGCAGGTGGCGTTCTCGAAGGTACCCCGCTCCTAAGCCATAAAGGGCTTTAAAAGTTGTTACTAGCACCTTGAATTGCACCCGGAAGACAACTGGGAACCAGTGCAGCTTGCGGAGGATAGGTGTTATATGGGTGTACTGAGGTTACATTCTGGACCAGTTGAAGTCTCTGAGTGCTCTTCAAGGGCAGCCCCATGTAGAGTGCATTACAGTAATGTAACCAAGAGGTGACGAGGGCATGAGCAACTGTAAAAAGAGTCTCCCGGTCCAGGAATGGGCGCAACTGGTGCAACAGGCGAACCTGTGCATAGGCCCCTTTGGCCACAGTCGCCAGATGATGGCCTAATTGTAGCTGTGGATCCAAGAGGGCTCCTAAGTTGTGCACCCCTTCTGGGGGGAGCAATTTTTCTCCCCCCAGCATTAAGGATGGACAATCAACTGAGCCATGGGGGGACAACATCCAAAGCCACTTGGCAGCACCTTGAATTGGACCCGAAAGCCTACTGGGAGCCAGTGCAAGTTGCGCAAGAGTGGTGTGACATGGGAGTATCAAGGAACTCCCATGACTATTCCCATGGTTGCATTCTGGACCAGTTGAAGCTTCCGAATACTTTTCAGGGGCAGCCCCAAGTAGAGTGCATTGCAGTAATCTAGCCGTGATGTGATGAGGGCATGAGTGACTGTGAGTAATGCTTCTCGGTCCAGAAAAGGACGCAATTGGTACACCTGGTGAACCTGGGCAAAAGTCCCCCTAATTTTAGCTGAAGATCCAGGATGACACCCAAATTGCAAACCCTTTCAGAGGGGGTCAACACCTCCCCCTCTATTTCCAAGGATGCCAAGTGTTGGATGGTCTGAGAAGTAAGGATTCAGAGCCACTCGGTCTTGACAGGGTTGAGCCTGAGCCTGTTGGTCCCCATCCAGATCCTCACATCCTCCAGACACCGGGACATCACCTCAAAGGCATCACTAGTTCGGTCTGGGGAAGAGATGTACAATTGGGTATCATCAGCGTATTGATGATACCCTACTCCGTGCCGTCAAATGATCTCACTCAGCGGTTTCATGTATATGTTAAATAGGAAAGGGGAGAGAACCAAACCCTAAGGAACCCCGCAAAGCAGGGGCCTTGGGTTAGATCTCTGCTCCCCTACCAACACCAACTGGGTACAGCCCGAGAGATAGGAGGAGAACCACCGCAAGATGGTGCCTCCCATTCCCAACCCGTTAAGCTGCCCCAGAAGGATACCATGGTCAATGGTATTGAAAGCTGCTGAAAGGTCAAGAAGCACCAGGACAGAGGAAGCTCTCCCATCCGGGGCACACCAGAGATCATCCGCTAGAGCTTATCCATTGATGTTAACACTAAGTAATCAAATAATCAGTACTCTTTGGCACAAATGTGACTTTTAAGTTATAGGTGATGTAGGTTGCCTATCTAAACAGTTTGTTTAGTTGCCTTGGTGAGCGGTTGTTTGCTTATGAATTGTAGAATCCCTATCATAAGTACAAATTAGATTTTCTAAGATAAGCCTGTAAGGCTATAATACAAGTAATAATCAGTATACAGGTAATTCTGAACTTACGACTACAATTGAGCTCAAAATTTCCATTGCTAACCAAGACAGTTGCTAAGTGAGTTGCACCCCCATTTTATGACCTTTCTGCCATGGTTGTTAAGAAATCACTGCAGTTAAAATAAATAATACTGCTAAGTAAATCTTGCTTCCCCCATTGATTTTGCCTGTGAGAAGCTAGATAAGAAAGTTACAAATAGCAATCGCATGATCCCAGAACAGTGCAACTATCACAATCGCCAGTTGCCATGCGTCAAAATTTTGTTTATGTGACCATGGAGATGCCACAACTATATTTTTTATGCTACTGCATTGAAAAAAAGTTGGAAGTCGTTGCTTTTTTCTCCTTTTTCTCCTTTACCCTGCACTTCTCTTTTTCTCTTCCCTATTTCCCTGCTATCTTTATTTTCATTTTATATTATGATTTAAATAAAAAATATAAAACTTCCCAATGAACTCTAATGGTAAATAGATTTATCTGTTTATCTTAAATAGATTTTAAAGTTCAAAAGATGCTCAGAAGAATGTCTATCAAAATCCCTTGAACCTGAGACATCCCTGTTAAATAAAGTACATTGTACTAGTTGATTTATAAAAACTATCGTGCATGTACACATATTTGAAAAACAACACTTGTATACTAAGTTTGATTGTAAAACAATGCTTATCTTTTATTTAGCGAATTAACTCTTTCCATCCTCAAATTACAAAGTCAGCCACAGAGGCCTGGCTTCCCTGTTTCCCTTTCTCTGTGGTCTCAACATTGCGGAATAGAACTTGCCAAAATGTCTTTTCTCCCTGCTGGCCATACAGAAGTACCATTTTCCTTCTTAAATGAAAGTGGTTGGAAATAGAAATGAGAGGAAAGTACCCTACTACCCTGAAAATACAACCTCCCCTGAAAGTAAGACCTAGCTTGATTAGACCTGGTGCCTTTTTTGGTGGCAATATATATATATGACAGGGTCTTATTTTTGGGGAAACAGTACTTGTGTGCAATAAACTTTTACAGAAATGCATGGACCAGACATTGCTAGAAAAAGCGAAATGGCTGTCCAGTTTGCACATCATTTGCAAATGTTTAGAAGCTGACTAAGCATTGATGACTCCAATTGGCATGGTGCCAAGTTCAGGGAGTGGCGTTGTGATAAAGGGGATAAAGCTAATGGGAGAGTTGCCTGTATGAAACTTGCTGAAAGGCTAGGTTCAGATTTTGGAGTTAGGGAAGCACAATGATTATTCTGGATTTAACTTGCAGCCCATGGATGCTAGACTCGGGAAACAGTGGGAATCTGGGACACATATACTGTCCATATCTGCATCTGTATCAGTCTCATTGGCATCTCGTTATGTTATCCTGTTAGACTAGCAGTCTCCAGTCTTAGAATTTGGTTAAGGAAATTTGTGTTAGATGCTGACCTTAAAAAATAAAATGTTGATATTTTGAGAATCAGATCTTGAATTTCAAAGCTTTGAAGAGAGTGAGTTTGGTGGGACTCACGTAAATAGAGCAATAGTGCCATTGAATTGAAAATTCACCGATTAATGTCATAGCTTCTTGCTCACTTTGGAGCTGGCTCAGAAAGCTTCAACCATAAATTTTAATAATTTTTAATTAAAATTAAATTTTATTAATTAACTAATTTTAATATGCAATGAATGTTTTTATATTGTTTATTGTGTTGTGAGCCACCCGGAGTCCCTTGGAAATCGGGCAGCCAAGACATTTTTAAAATAAATAAATAAATAAATAAATCATAGGGATATATAGAGTGCAATGACTATTCCCTGACCTATTTGCATGTAGATTTAGCTAACCTGGGGAAAGAAAATGGTATTCTTGTTTATCAACAATTACATGATGATGCAGAAAGTTTGCAATTCTGTCAGAGACAAAGCCATTGGGGAAAAAAAACAAAAATCTTTTTGAAACCAAAATTTCAAGGGCAAAAATCTTTTCTAATATCTAATATTACAAACAGTTTGTTTGTTTGTTTGTTTGTTTGTTTGTTTGTTTGTTTAGATTTATACCCCACTTCATTTCCCCAATCAAGAGGAACTCGAGGTGGCTTACAATAATAAAAACACAGTATTACAAAATAAAAAGAAAAAACAACAACAATCACAGTCACAATCATCCAAGGGGCGGAGCATATTAATTCCAGGCCTTCCGACAGAGCCAGGTCTCTGTGGCTTTACGGAAGGCCAATAAGGTGGGGATGGTCCTGATCTCAACTGGGACCTGGTTCCAGAGGGTCGGCACCACCACAGAGAAGGCCTTAGCACGGGGGCCCACCAGCCGACATTGTTTGGCTGACGGGACCCGCAACAGGCCGACTCTGTGGGACCTCACTGGGCGCTGGGAGGCATGAGGTAGCAGAAGGTGGTCTCGAAGGTCCCCCGCTCCTAAGCCATGTAGGGCTTTATAAGTTGTTACTAGCACCTTGAATTGCACCCGGAAG
>JANHGC010036589.1:0-10121 GCA_027560395.1 Boaedon fuliginosus | reverse complement strand
AAAGAAAGAAAGAAAGAAAGAAAGAAAGAAAGAAAGAAAGAAAGAAAGAAAGAAAGAAAGAAAGAAAGAAAGAAATATTACATATACCCAAATAATATATTACTATTATTATAATTACTATGATTACCATTACTATCATTATTATTATTACTTTGTGTAACTAAATTGACTCAGACGATACACAGTTTACTAAGCCCTTATGTTAATTAAAGAAAAAGATGTATAAATAAAAATTAAAAAAATATATTTTAAGGTTTAAATTGCTTAGGAGTTTTTTGGAAAGTAACTGCAAAATATAACTAATTGTTACCTACCCTCAATGTATTGGCAAATATTGCTGTTACTTGATACACTTTAATTGTTTTAAATATAGCTTATCTTTTTAAAATTTGAGACAGGTGTTTATTCAATATTCCCTCAAAAAAGGAAGTAACTGAGTCATTTTTAATTTTCCAACAGTTATTTAAAGTTAATTTGCAAAAATAAATTTTACAATCAATTCATTGTGCAATTAATTTTCACATTTCAGAGATAAGGCTTAAGAGCATTGCTTAAAATAATACACACAGTGTCTTTCTATTTACAATTTAAAACGAAAGCTACAAAGATAGAAGGCTAATATAGAGACAAAGCTAAAATCTAAGATCCAGGGTCTGAAAACTACCGTAATTATTAAAATATGTGGATTCAATGACCACGTTTGGTGATGTATAAAAATGTCTTCCTAACTTGCTTACTAAGTTTTAGGAACAGAAAAATAAGCAGCAGCTCAGATAGCAAATGGGTAAGTCATCTGGTGTGTGTTTGGTTTAAAATGTTATATCAACAACACCGTGACCTGCTTTCCCCATGATTAACAAGGGGAGAGGGGGTGCTATAATTGGCTTCACATCATGCTATCCAAAGGGCAAAATAAATAAATCAAGGATGTTTTTTTTTTCTGGTGGGTTTGAACAAAAGGAAGCAGCAAAACCTGAAATGGAAGGTGCAGATGATCAGCTACGGGTACATACAATTACAAAAGCTCTGCATACTTCATTTTTGCCCTGTCAACATTTTGCTAGAGTTTTGAAGCAAATAAGATTATTCTATTTGCATGGTGAAGGACTTAGAATGCTATATAGTAATTTAAGATCTTTTATAGTAAAATATAATACATGAAAAGTAATACAGAGTTCAGGGCAATGTACTTACAATGAAAATGTTATACTTAAATTTATTTACTGACATAATAACTCCCTCAGTCCTAAAAGCAAGTATGCATTATATTCATATAGAGAGAACTATTAAAATGTCACCACATTTTATTCCATATCTGGTTATCAAGAGAGTGCGAAAACAAAAATGTTTCACATCATTACCAGTAGACATGAAAAACCATTTTCTTGTCATTTTTCTTATCCAGCATATTATCTAAAACAGAATTTTATTATGCAATTTCCTTGCCTCTACTGAATTTTCTGCGAGATTATATCATTGTTTTCATTGGAAACTTTTTTGTATTTTTCCAATGCCTCTTACTTTTTTTCTTATCACACACAATTTAATAAGGAGAGAATAACAATGTAGTCCTCATTAAAAGACTGTGTATTTTAATGAGGAGTACCAGCGTATCTCCCTTTGTAAATATCTGTGTTAACAGTTAATCTGACTCAATCCATGGATTACAAATGCCAAATACCAAAACAGGACATAGAATTTAAGGATTTCTAAATTTGCCAAGTCAAATTTATTGCTTCTCTGAGGGAGAAAATTTAATTCTACATAATCTAACATGGCTTCATTCCACCTTAATTTTGAAGTCTTCTGAAATACCACAGATAGCCAAGAAATCAAACAAATGGATCATAGAACAAATCAATCCAGAATTCTCACCTGAGGAACAAATAACCAGGCTCAAATTATCCTACTTCAGACACATTATGTTAAAGCCCAAGCTCTGAAAAAAAGCTCTGATGCTGGAAAATGTAAGAGAAGAAAGTTGACCAGGTAGCAAGATAGATGGATTAATTCCTTTTATTGTTCCTATTTTTTAAAAAAAAGATGATTATAATATATGTATGTAGATGTATAATGTACCGTGTTTTCCCAAAAATAAGACCCTGTCTTATTTTTTCCCACCCAAAAAGGCACCAGGTCTTATTTTCAGGGGATGTCATCCAACCCGAAAAACAGCCTGAAAATGCGCCCCCCCCCCAAAAAAAGCCAGAAAGCCCGGAAAATGGCTTGAAAATGGCCACAAACCAGGCCATTTTCCAAGCCATTTTTGGGCTGTTTTCAGGCCAGTTTTGGGTCATTTTTGGTGTGAAAAATGGCCTGAAATGAGCCCCCAAATGCCCCCCCAAACAGCCAAAAACGCCCCCTAAAATGCCCCCAAAACAGGACATTTTGGGGGCATTTTTCAGGCTGTTCTGCATGGCCAGCAGAGGAGGCAGCTCAACCATGTGTCCCCTCACAAACATGGGCAGCAATCCCTGAGGCAGTGCTTAGTACAGCGGCGCCTTCTCTTCCCCAGTCACCTTAATCATGGCCCCGTGGATTGGCTGAGCCAGCAAGGGCTGGGAGCTGTCTTTCATTCTGTAACTCTGGGCGCCTGGATGTGTTTCTGCGCACTCTCACCACCCCCAGCGCTGCCCGCGGCCCCAGGCAATCTTGAAGCCAAGGGCCCTTCTCTTCTGTAGCTCAGCTTGTGGCTGTGGAGCAGGCAGCGACCAGGGGTGGGTTCCTACCCATTTGCTGGTTACCTGCTTTGTGGGTGCACTTGCTGATCGCCTGTCAAACACGCACTGCACGTGACTAACTTCGAAATCTTCATGGTGTCCTTCAAGCACTCTGATCCAACAGCCACCGCGCAGCTGTTGGATCAAAGTGCTTGCAGAACACCACGAAGATTTCGAAGTCAATTGCACACAGTGCGCGTTTGACAGGCAATCAGCAAGCACGCCCACAAAGCGAGTAACCAGTGAACTGGTAGGAACTCACCCCTGGCAGCAACCATGGTTTGCGCTCTGCCAGGCCTGGAGCTCAGGTCTTGCTCAGGCTGTGGCTACCATACGATGAGGCAGAAGGCTGTGTGGATGTTGGGATCAGCTCCCCACATGCCTCTGCCCGGCTTCTGGGCCTGCTGCACCTGCTGTTGCTGGCCTCATGAGGGCTTTTCACCCTCCTGGCCATGCTGTTTTCAGACACCCTGGTGGGCTGTTCCTGCCTGCTACAGGGCAACTTGGCCCAGATCTATGACCTCCAGAGCACCTCGCCCCACTGCCTTAAGATTGCATCCCTCCCCTGCCTAGCATGAGCTCTGTGGCAGCCCTGCACTGGAATGAAGTAGGGAGTGGGAGATCGCCCCTTCCTCCTTTGTGCCCCCAAACCCCATCCTCCCTGGATAGATATATTCAGTAGTTGTGCCAATAATATTGAGCTCAATCCAACTTAAACTCCCCACCCGTGTCATTAATGCACTGTGTGGCTCATGCACAGAATCTGTGGCATATTCACTATTGCTATAGTATTTTATAATCTTTGACTGATATTCAATCACTCATGTTCTAGTCATATCTTGGCTTGACTATTGCAATGTGATCTATGTGGAGCCATCCTTGACGATCACTCAGCTTTGACTGGTTCAGAATGCAGTGCTATGGGCAGTTGTGGACATACCTCACTATGCTGATGACACCTGGGAATCCATTTTTGTAGACTGTCAAATTATTTTTGGATATGATTCAAAGTGCTGGTTATGACCTAAAAGTCCTATATGGCATGGGGCCCAGTTTTCTGAAATAGTCTATCACTTGTGGTTTCTGCCTGGCTGGTTCAATCTGACAGGATCATAAAAACCTAGTTGTTCTCCAGGATTAGGGCTTGTCAAATTTTTCAACTTTCAATTTCCAAACATTAGGGGTGCTCAAAGGTTGTGACATGCCTTGGGGATTGTAAAGATATTTTGTTACTTTAATACCATGTTTCTTATAAAACACGGCCCACCCAAAAAAAGGCCAAGCACTGATTTGTGCATGTGAGGTGAAATTAAGGACTGCCCCCCAAATTTGGGCCTATTTAATTGCATGTGCAGCCGTTCCCCACCACTTTCTCACATCGCTTACAGTGCGGACAACACAAAGTGTTGCAGGGGAGAACTTGCCCCACTCACCCCTACTGTAGTGAGAGAGAGGGAGAGAAAGAAAGAAAGAGAGGAAGAGAAGGGAGGGGAAGAGAAAGGGAGGAGGAGGCAAAAACTGAAGAGGGAGGAAAAAAAGTTCCAGGGTTAAAAGAGCTGCTGGGAGTACAGTAAATGTAAACTACCATAGCAGCCTGCACGGCTTCCTGCACTCACCAAAAGTCGGCTCAAAGTCTTGCCTGGAAGGGACAATCCTAAGGCAGAACCTCAGACCCAGCTTCAAGTCGTCCCCCCCGTACCAAGGTGAGGAAGGTACAGCATCCTCCTCCTCTTCCTCCTCTGAAGCTGCCAGGGATCGGCGCTCTTCTTATGCTCAGAGGCACCCGCTACTGCACCACTACTGCACCAGGCGACTGCAGTTGCCTGTCAAAGGGCTGGCAGCAAGGGAGGGCTTGCCTCACCTGCAGTAACTCATAGCATGGCATAGGGCAGCCTGGGCGGACGGGCAGCATAGCAAGTGCCGGGAGTTTCTTCCTCTCAGCCCAGTTTAGCAGCATGAGGGAGATACACAACTTGGACCCAGCAGAAGCACCAAGGCAGGTCCTTCCCCCTCATCCCTCCATAAAAAGTGCAAGGGAAGAGAGAGAGGGGAGAGAGAGAGAGAAAGAGAGAGAGAGATCTGCTCTCATTTTGGCGAGTCCTGTTTTTTTATTTTCCATATGGTTGGAGTAAAAGATTTAATTCTTTAAAATCTGATGCACAGTGATTTTAGGTTTCTTTGTGTTAATTTAAGATTGGGGTCTAGAAGTTGAAATGGCAAATGCCACATCTTATTTCTAAACACAAGCATGTTAGCAAAATAAGATGTCTTTTAAAAAGAAAAGCAGGGGGAAGGGATCTTTGCCTATTGTTTGTGTCTAACTGCTCAAATTAGTGCCAGATTTTGCACAAGAGATTCAGTTCTAAGGTTATGTCATCCAGGGAATAGAGAGCCAGTCCTGACACTTCTGAAGCTCTTCATTAGCTTCTTCTCTTTTTTTCTCACCAAAAACATGTACCGGCAACATTTTTTTCAGTGTTTATGTTTGTCCTGACCCACGTGGCTCTTTGCAAAGCCCTGGGTCAATAGGGAAATACCCCAAGATCAAAGTACTGTAGACCCTTTAACATCAGAAACCCCTCCTCTCTGACACATACAGACTCAGCTAAATCATACCATACGTGTGAAACAAATGCTTTCACATGGTGATGCTGTCAGAACGGAAGACTCCCATGTGCCTTCCCAAATCTCTGCACCAGGATATACTTTTGTAAGAGTAATAAAACTACCGTAAATAATACCGGTAATAAAGGGAGAGTTGTCATAAATATTGAGCCTCGGTGGCAGAGTGCATAAATGCAATACTGGAGACTTGCTGGCTGTTAGCAGTTTGGCAGATCGAATCTCACAAGGCGCAAGGTTGACTCAGTCTTCCATCCTTCTGAGGTCAGTAAAAGGAGGACCCAGATTGGTGGGAGCAATATGCTTACTCTCTGTAAACCGCTTAGGGAGAGCTGTATAAGCAATGATAAGCACAGAGGTGGTATTCAACCAGTTCCGACAGGTTCCAGAGAACCAGTAGCAATAATTTTGATTAATTCAGAGAACCGGCAAATACCACCTCTGATTGGCCAACACTGGCAAATACCACCTCAGATTGGCCGACAGCATAGCCGTGCCCACCAAGCCATGCCCACAGAAGTAGTAAAAAAAATTGAATGCCACCACTGGATAAGCAGTATATAAATCTAATTGCTATTGCTATTGCTAATAAAAAAGTAAAGGGTACCAGTACCTTTTATCAGGGATACAGTTGTTTATTTCATTGCACAGCCCCCGCCGATGGATATTAGATGTTGGTGACACGTTTTCAAGCATCTTTCAGGTTTGCCATCTTATTCTTCTCTGTTTCTAGTTTGGGATTTTTTGTTTATTATTTCGTACTACAATGTTTTTATATTGATTGGTATATATGGGGTATCCAGGTTTTTGGAGGTGGTCAGCACAAAATCAAAGTAAGAATAAGAATAGCAGCACTTGAGGTTTTTTTCCTTAATTGCCTTAAAACTATGTATTTTTATGTTCAACCCTACGCACAATATGGATAGAGGAAAATTATTTAGTCCTCATTTAAACTGGAATTTATCTATTTCTGCATATTTTATCCATGAATCACAACATACTGTAGTTACTGTTAAAAAACCATTGTTCTTTGAATTAGTGTAATCCATGAACAAGAAAACTGCATATTACAGGCTGTATAATAGTGCATATACAAATTTAAACACATTATTTTTAAATGTTATTTATCCAAACTATGAAAAAATTGTGTTTGTGCCTTGAGTCATTGTTGATCTTAGTGACTGCCTAGAAAATTCCCTGCCATTTTCTTGACAAGATTTTGGAAGTGGTTTGCCACTGTCTTCTTCCTATGGCTAAGAGTTACATATCCAAAGTCAACCAGCTGGCTTTACACCTAAGACAGGACTAAAACTCATAGTCTACCAGTTTCTAGCTTAATGCTTAACTACTACACCAAACTGGCTCTCAAGCTATGCATTAGGTGAAAAGAACTGCATACAGTATGTTGCAAAGATGTTTTCAACAAAATGCAAGCAAAACCTTCTTCAAAAGAAAATGAACTAAATTTGAGATACTTCCAAGTAGGAAATACCAAGAACAAAATCACCAATAGCCAAAATCTACTCGATGACCCCGTGAGAGCTGGATGAGTTGCGGGCCTTTATTGACAAGAATATAAAGCAGGGCTTCATCCAACAGCTAGGCCATGGGTGGCTGCCCCAGTGCTGTTTTGTGAGAAAAAGGATGGATCTCTTTGTCTATAAGTTGATTATAAAAAGTTAAATGTGGTGTGTGTGTGTGTGTGTGTGTGTGTGTGTGTGTGTGTGTGTGTGTGTGTAGAATGTTTACATGATGGCACATCTGGCCAAAGGAAAAATCTTTACTGAGCTGGATTAGAGGGAAGCTACAGAGTCTGCATTAAAGAGGGAGACAACTGAAAAACTGCTTTCAATTGCCCTTTGGGCTGCTACCAGTTCAGGGTGCTATAGTTTGGATTACAAGGGGCACGTGCTATGTTCATGCAGGTGATCAATGAGGTACTCCATGAGCACATGTACAAGGGGGTCCTAGTTTACTTGAATGAAATTCTTATATAAATTGAAACTATAGACCCTGAAACTATTGTACCAGAAAGCAATTGCAAAGTTTCCTGAGTTTTGCAAATTTTTATAGACAAGTCATCCCCTCATTTGCTAAGATTATTATCCATTACCAATCATCCCAACATGTCCCATTTATGGTCCAGGCTGACCCCAGTGATGTGGCTGTGGGTGCTCTGCTCTTGCAGGCTAATGTCAAAGGGGCCTTACAACCTCCTTATAGCTTATACCTCCAGGAAATTAATGGAAACTGAGAAGAGATGGGAAATTTGGAGAAGGAAGTATTTGTGGTCTGATGGGCCCTATTAACTTGGAGACATTTTCTTGAAGGGAAAAAGCACCCTTTTGGGTGTGAACTGACCATAAAAACCTGGAAGCTCTAAAAATTCGCAAAAAGTGTCACCCAAGCAAATTTGTTGGGCACAGTACTTTTAACCATTTCAACTTGTGCTACATTCCTAGGGAAAATAACTTTATGGCGGGTGCTTTGTCTAGATTGCCCCAGTACAATAGTGCTAGGCTAGAAGTGATCCATCCTGTCTCCCTTCCAAACAACTAGATGCCCTGGTGGTTACCAGACCCCAGGAAAATGTGGACCTCAACCTCCCCAAGGACATATGCAAGGAGTTGAAAGGAGCGCTAAACTATACATGCCCACCAGTCTTAGAGGGACTGTGTTGCAACAGGCCCATGATTTGAAAGCTGCTGAGTATTTTGGCTTCATGAAGACTTTACAGCTGATCAAACGGCAGTTTTGGTTGCCCTTGTTCCGTTTCAAAATTTTTATTACTTTCCAACAAAATAAAAATTATTTAAAATATGCATCATTTGTCCATTTGTGGGGTCATGAGTTACAGATCTTAGTATGTTTCACATCATTTTTATCATCTTAATTGGTATATCTAAATTTAATCAGGTATATTTATATAATCTTAATTTAAAAAGTCTAAATTTTATCACTAAACTTTAAAAACCATAATTAATCTATTTCTTTATTTTTATAAATCCTCCCCCACTCTCTTAAGTTCCCCACCCTTTTTTACCTTTATAATTATAACCCCTACTAAGATAATACATATTCCCATCTAAATTCATATTGTATAAAAGAGCAAGAAAAAGAAATCCTTATAAAAAAAAAATTACCTTTAAAAACATATCTCAATAAAAAATATCCTAGTATTTCAACCCCCTACTTTTATTCCAAATCTCTCTATCCCTCATCCCTTTTCTTTTTCTTCTGAAAGTCCATCTCCTTCCCCTACCATTTTCGCTTTTGAATCCCCTTTCCTTTCTCTTCTTCTTTTTCTTTTTCCCCTTTCACTGATTTAACCTCCCAATTAAAATTCAATTTCATTATTTATAACAATTTTTCGCTAGCTCTGTTCTCTTTAATGATATCTTTTGGGTTGTGCAGTAAATAAGTCCTTATGTCCCAGTTTTCTCACCATGTCTTTGTCGCCGTCGCCATTTTAGAATTATTTTCAGTTTTCTCTCTCTGTTCGTCTACCGCTTCCTCCTGGTCGTCATCTGCAAACTCCTTTTGGTCCTTGTGGTTTGTATCCTCTTTCTCATCCGTAGTTTCTAATTTTACAATCATTTCAGTTATAGAGTTTTTAATTTCCAGTCCTAGTTGTTCATATTCATCCAAAAGGTTTAACATCTTATAGCAATGGTTCCGGCTCCCAGTGATGTTTTCCTTTATATTTTCATCCATTTTAATTTTAGAGTCCGAAGAATAAAAGTCCAAATAGTCCAAATGTTATCTCTGAAAAGTCCAAATATTATATCCAAATAGTACAGTTTTTGTATCCAAATTTTAGTCCAAATCAGTCCAGAGTTACTTTTCCATTAGGCTTCTGGAATTCCATCTACCTCCGATCTCATCCAGTATAGGGGGAGGGGTTGAGACAGACCTTTCCCTTGAATGCTGCAGCCCTTTTTTGTCCGCCGCTTTCTCAAAAAACATAGCAGCCATTTTAAAGAAGTTTTTTTGGGGGGGATTGTAGTTCAATTTAAAATCTTAGTTTACCCAATCCCACCTCCAAATGGATTTAATCATCTACCTCCTGTGCTTCGCTTTTCATGGGGTGTTCCTGCTAATTGGATGCCATTTCTGGCTCCTTCCCATCTGAATCCGGCTAGAGCTCTCAGAGGATGAGGGAGGGGTGCGTGTAACCCCTTCTACCTCTCCTCCACGCTTCTTCGCTGAGCCTTCCCTACAGGAAAGTTTGACCCCCTGGGGGTCCAGATTTTGGTGGTTCTGTGGTGAATAAACGGAGCTCCCATGACTCGCACCCAGTATCGCCGGAAGTCACCCCAGAAGTTCCTCATTTTAAAGTATTTCTATATAGATGGCTGGACAATTATTTTTAATTGAAAGTCAACTCTTAAAATGGCTAAATGGCTAAAATGATATAATAACCATGGCCGGGGTTAGACTGCCTTGCCTTTACAAAAGGATACAAGATGACCACTGATTAATCAGACTTTTGCCAGAAAATTATATTCAATAGTATTTTGTTCCTAGACATAAGAGCTATTTGTAACTATAAAATGTGTAAGCAGATGAGAAATCTTATAAAGACCTTGGATGACCTATTTCATGGATTTTCTTTCAAATCTGCATGCAGATAAATGTTGCTGGATTTCCCAGGAGGAGAGGTTCTCCAGTAATTTCTCAAGAACAGTGTTCCACTTAGGGATGCAGGGCCGGATCAATCACAAGGCGGACGAGGCGCCCGCCTAGGGCCCGTGGCTGGGGGGGGGCCGTGAAGGACCT
>JANHGC010036322.1:0-10136 GCA_027560395.1 Boaedon fuliginosus | reverse complement strand
GCAGCAATCTCGGGAATCACTGCCAAAATATTGTCACATGTTGCATTCAGTTCTGTAGTACATACCGTACTGATGAATGGTAAAGGAGCACATATGTTAGAGTTATTTAGCCCTTGCATAAATCTTATCTAAACATGTAAATTGGAATGTGTGTCTCTCCTATATAATCTACACCGCCTCGAATTCCCCTGAAAGGGGTGAAGAGAGGCGGGATATAAATCCAACAAATAATAATAATAATAATAATACACTACAGCATATTTTTATATATGGTTAGCATAGGCACACAAATGCATGTACAGATATGTTAGAGGACACTCCTAATGATTTTCCTATTAAACCATCTTGGCTAATGTTAACAGACAATGAGTCATTTTAATGTTTTTAGGGCAGGAAATTATTTCCTACTTTGTATTACTTACGTTAGTCGGAAGTAGAATGAAAGAAAAGCTGGCAAGATTGCCACCTAAATCCCATTTCATTTCATGGAGTTTATTTCCCCACAGAACGCACAGGTTTCTTTGTAAGAAAATGCTCATGTTGGAGGTTTTAAAACAATGGATAATTAAACAGCCTGGGTAGGAATAACTTTCTTCCCTCCAGGCTAGCCATACCCAACAACTCCAACCGTTGTTCATATATATTTTCCTTCCCGGTCCGATTATTTGCAGAAATACTGTCTGCTAGGAATCAACATTTCCTAATGCTATTACATTTCTTAGATTAGTCAATCATATATAACTGAATTATAAGATGCTTGAAGAGCACATCTCCGCTAGTAAGCTTTTATCCCTTGTACGGGGGAAGAAAAGCCATGGTCATCCAGATGTTCTTATATTCCAACTTCAGACATGAGCCATGCTTGCTGGAGTGTCTATGTGCTCAGAGAATGGTATTCTTCTGTGGTCTAGAAATATCATAAAACAAAATTGCTTGTTTTTTTTTATCTATATCTATTGCAACAATGCAAAGCTTGCAATGCTTGTCATGCATGGAGCTAAATCCTACTCCCTGCCAATTTTACCTGAATGTATTGCTGTTTACTTTGGCCATTTCATGAGAAGGAAGGATTCACTGGAGAAGAGCCTGATGCTGGGACCAATTGAGGGCAAAAGAAGAAGAAGGGGACGGCAGAGGAGGAAGTGGCTGGATGGAGTCACTGGAGGAGTCGGTGCGAGCTTAAATGGACTCCAGAGGATGGTAGAGGACAGGAAGGCCTGGAGGAACGTTGTCCATGGGGTCGCAATGGATCAGACACGGCTTCGCAACTAACAACAACAATTGATGTTTAAAAGGCCAGTTATAGATTCCCATTCGAAGCTAATCATTATACCTGTGTTTTGAATTTATTCCCTGAATCAAGACAAGTAAAAAATAATACATGTGTCGAACATGAAATAAGTGGGTTGGATCTTGCTTTCTGATAAAGAATAAACCTTTGTTAATCTTTGGAGCTGAACAGCTGGCATTTCAGGTTCTCCAGGAGTTGCACTTTCTTTAAATTCAAATATCGGCCATCTAGTTTCCCCATTTCTTTACCATCAGTACTCAAATCATGAGTTTACATTATCAGAGATAAGTACTCTCTCTTATAGGGGAGGAACCTTGTTACATTTTCTCCATTATATTCTAGGAAGATCCTGATGTTTCTTCAAGAGACACCATACGAAGAGGCAGAGGGTGGACCCATGAGGTGTTAGGTTGGTCCATTCAGATTTCAATGTGGGTTTCTTGCTAGAAAAGAGATTGGACGATATACAACCACTACTTTGAGTCACAGTGGATGCTCCAAACCTGTGATGCATCATGCAAGGATTCACACCCAGGACATCCTCCTCATCCAGCATTTAAATGTTAACTTCTCCATTAATTACTCATTGTTCTCTTTTAGACAACAGGGTCAAGATTGTCTTCCATCAGAAGCTTTGTCAAGAACCACAGGTGAGTGAGATTCAATTCACAATTTCACTCCGGATATTCGACTATAAATCTTAAATTTGGACATGAGTCTACGCTGCTGTATTTAATCTTTTGGAACGAGCTAGTTTCGACGGCATTACAACGTGTATCGGTATTGTTCCCCTTTGTAGAAAGTTATCAAATGACAAAAAGAATTGTTTAAAATTTGCAAATGTCTATGGAGATTCTCAGTCCTCCAGGTCATGGTTGTTCCAAAGGTGCTTTTTGTCAAGAGGCAACTGGACTTTCTGGTTTTTCTTTGAAGACGTTTCGCTTCTCATCCAAGAAGCTTCTTCAGTTCTGAGCTGAGAATTGAAATGTCTTCAAAGAAAAATCAGAAAGCCCAGTTGCCTCTTGAAAAAAGTACTTCTGGGAAAAATTTGCAACTTCATTTTGTAATAAATTGCCTTTATGGGAGATAAGGAAGAAGGTTGCTAAAGAAACTTGTTATCAAAAGAGCAAGAGATTTAAACTAAATTGTTTTTGTAAAAGGGGTTTTTTTTAAAGACATTTCTGGGATCTATGGCCAGATCATGGATCAGAAGCACACAGAAGAAAGTCTAAGAGAAGTTATAGGATGATTTCAAAACTTTGATGCTCTTGGATGAACATGTGACAGCCACCTCTTTTCTGTCCCCCACCCACCCCCGCTTTAGATCATGTCAGATTTTAATCATCAAATTATATGGAACACAAAATGAAAAAAGTATCTTTTGAGATTTGGACATCATCCAACGTACTATACTTCTGGCTCTGAAGAGCATGCAGACTAGATTACAAAGATATATTTTAACTGGGTGTACAAATACGAGTTGAAATCTGTGTCTTACTCAAGTGGCTGAAAAGGAAGCTATAAATCCATTGTCTAAACTGGAAGGAGGCAGGGTAGAATCCTATTATTGGAAAGAGTTATTTAGGTAATTGAGTCTAATCCTTTGCTCAGACCAGCAATAAAGGGACTTCCTAGAATTTTTATTGGGATTATTTATGACTGGTTATTGAATTCTTTATGTGCACAAACTCATCTCTGAAAACCGCCCCTCTCTCTGATTCTTATTGGAACAGGGTTTCCTATCAACCATTCCTTGAATGTTTAAAGATTTTTTCTGCTTTGCTACAGGAATCTTCTCTCAAATACAGGTGATCATTTATGCTTTATCGGATTGCATCTGAAGATTGGAGGTAGGGGTGAGTGAGAAACCACACACATATAATATATATATATATATTTGTGTGTGTTTGTGTAATTTGTTCAAAGTCGAAAAATGTGGGGAAGTGTTGAGATTAATAGACACGATAACCACTCAGTTGTGTGGGTTCTTCTTTTTCCTTCCCCCTATATTAACTAAATACCTATCAGAGAAGTACTGCACTGTGTAAGAATACAAAATTCAACATTACTGGATTACTGTAATGCGCTCTACATGGGGCTGCCCTTGAAGAGACTTCAACTGGTCCAGAATGCGGTCGCACAAGTGATTAAGGGTGTACCTCAGTGCACCCGTATAACACCTGTCCTCCGCGAGCTGCACTGGCTCCCAATAGTCTTCCAGGTGCAATTCAAGGTGCTAGTAACAACTTTTAAAGCCCTTCATGGCTTTGGAGTGGGGTGCCTTAGAGACCACCTTCTGCCACCTCATGGCTCCCAGAGCCCAGTTAGATCCCACAGAGTCGGTCTAATATGGGTCCCATCAGCTAAACAATGTTGGCTGGCAGGTCCCTGAGCCAAGGCCTTCTCTGTGGCGGCGCTGGCCCTTTGGAACCAGCTCCCCATGGAGATTAGAACCATCCCTACCTTGTTGGCCTTCCACAGAGCCACAAAGACTTGGCTCTGTCAGCGGGCCTGAAATTTATGCCCACCCTCCACTTGGAAGAGTTTTGGCTGTTGTGTGATTGTGTTAGATAATTTTAATATATTGTATTACTATTGCATTTTAAAATTGTTGTTAGCCGCCTCAAGTTCCCCTTGACCGGGGAAGAGAGGCAGGGTATAAATCTAATAAAATAAATAAATAAATAAATCATAAACATGTCAAATACTGAAACGTTAAAAAAGTAATTATGCATATTTCAGTAGGTTTTTTTCTCTTCCAACAGAAAAAAAATATATTTATATTTTGTTGGAAGCGAAATTTGTTTTAGTTATTTATTTAGTTTTCATGTACCTGTTTATTTAATCAATTTATATCCCCACTCATCTCACATTATTTGGCTCCAGTAATAATGTGTCTCAAAAGAAAAGTTGGGAAAAGAAACAGCTAAAGCACTGTGGTAGACTAACTAACTTTTAGTTCCTTCCAAATTATAGAACACTGTTCTAGTACCAATCCCAGGATGTGTCTGTCGTTCAACGCTTTGAATGTTAAATGTTGTACTATTGTTATGCTTTCTTTTATATACCTCATGTTCAAAAGCGGCTAAGAATCAAAATACAAATCAGCCTCCTCTTCCTCCTCCTTCATTTTCTCTTCATTTGTATTATTTTATTATGGCCACAGTTAAAGTTCACTGTCACTGCTGTGAGAGAGGTGGCCATATAAATAATTTAAATAAACAAGTAAATAATCTGAGTAAAATTTCCAACCTCCCCTGCCCAATTAAACCCATATATGTCTCACCCACAGAAAGTGTTTACCAATGTTTTACAGCAGGACGAAACTAATGATAATATATTATGGATAATAATTGTAGGAGAACTGTTTACATACACAGTTAGAGGTGTTAATGCTAGTTGGCCTCATTACTGCCCCAGAGGAGGCCAGTAACTGTGGTTTAATCTTGTAGATATCCATGCATTTGTTCTTTGCAGATCTCTTGCCCTGGAGCCAATTGTCCCAAGACTTTTGGGTTCCAGTTGACCTCACAAAACCAAGGATGAAACAATTATTTTGGGGGTTACTTCTGGTGAGCTCAACAGGTAAGGAAATCAACTCCAGGTAACCAACCTTTTCTTATTTGTAAGCTTTATTAGGATCTTCGCTATCAATACCAGGGGATAAGTAGAGGAGGAGGAGGAGGAGACATAGTGCAATATTCCAGATTCAGATGTACAAATTTATCAATGTTTCCCTCCCTCATTCTCATTTCTGAATGCACAATTGTCAAAGAGTTATTCTACTGTAAGATGGCCAATCGATATATTGAAGATAAATAAACGAATAATCAGTCTGACCCAGTGTGAAGGAAGAATGTTTTGTATGAATCTGGAAACTTAAAGTGGAAATCCTTGTCAACTTGAAGTATAATCTCTCATTTTCTTTTCTGGTCGTAATAAAGAGCTATGTGATATGTAGTGACAAAACAAAGTTACAGTTATAAATCTATGATGGAATTTATTTATTTATTTATTTATTTATTTATTTGTTTGTTTATTTATTTATTTAGAGTATGGCTGGTCACACACAATATTAAAAGCACTTCATATTTACAAATTAAAACAGTTAAAAACAAACAAACGAACAAACAAAAATAAAACCTAAGAGGAAAACAGAAATAACATTTCAGAGTTTAATGTCAAGCTTGGAAATCCAGTCAGTAGCTGTCGTTGTTGAGCAGAGGAAGTCCTCAAAATCTCCTGGGTATCTTCTGTTGGTGCATTCCTTCACTATGTGTTGGATAGTCTGTCGGGGAGCTCCACAGTCACATTGCTCTGAAGGTGTCTTTCCCCATTTATGCAGAGAGTCAGCGCACACCCATTTATTTCCATTTATTTATGGAATAAATCAAATAGAAAGATTTAAAGAAATGCACAGGTCAAACAGCTGTATATTTTATCTTCCAATCCTAAAGTGAAACCTCAATTAAATGGCCCTATTTAGTGGACGCTGGAAGTAATAGCTTGAATTTCTTCTAGAAATAGCAGGCAAGTGTGTTGCATCTGAAATATTCTAGAGCGGACAATTACATTTGTTGTTTTTAC
This sequence comes from Boaedon fuliginosus, assembly GCA_027560395.1. Classification (NCBI taxonomy): domain Eukaryota; kingdom Metazoa; phylum Chordata; class Lepidosauria; order Squamata; family Lamprophiidae; genus Boaedon; species Boaedon fuliginosus. Next base: position 4,258 of record JANHGC010036322.1, on the reverse strand, counting down.
TTTAATAGTGCACCCCCAGCGGCAATTTGTGACGTTTGTGTTATGACACAGATTATTTAATTCACAACAATTCATATCATTTGCATCAGGGCACCATGATGTGCATGTCATGAACTGCTGGGAAAAATGAGATTTGCAATGTAACAACCTTCAGGGTAACTGCCTCTCCTAAACGGGCAGTTAGACTGAGAGTTCACCATTCTTTAAAATGGAGAGAGAGCTAAGAATAAGTTAAGCCTGTCGGTCTTGTGAGCTTGGCTTCTGATGAAGGCAGCATTATGGGGGCAGCATGATAGAAAAAAAAAGAGGCTGGCAGGTCATTGTGTGTTGTGGTTTGGAAAGCTGGGAAAAGACATGTCAGCAAGATTAAAAACAACAACACTATAACAAGCTGGGGAGGGAAGAAAGAATGATAGGGGAAAAGACTGTCCCCAAGCGCTCTGAAGTAAGATAGTTGTCTAACACTGATGATATTACTTAGTTTGGTAATGAAATGTCTGCAAGAAAACAGCCAAGCTCAGAGAACATCCAGGACCTCACAGTTCAACCCTGAGCTACAAACATTCTTTTCTATCAGATTAGACCGTGCTGCTCCCCTCTTAAGAAAGAAGACAAAAGAGGGCATATATTTCTATCAAATGTAGATGCATACTAATTTAGAAATGGCTATTATAATGCCAATAGATTTGCTGTCATCCGGGGTATAGAAGACCTGTTTATATTCTTAGTTTGCTCTGCTCTCCAGGTGCTAACTGAAAGCAGGTAAGTTGGAAGCTTCTCCCATTCTCCTTCTTATGGTTTGCTCTTTCCAAACTGGTCTCACCTTTCCAAAGAAAACGATCTGGTAGATCTCCAGAGAGAAAGTAGCCCTTGGACCACAATTCAGTGCATAATACCCAAGGCTGATATTTCAGTGTCTACGACATAAAAATTGCCCAGTGCCCAGGGTCAAGCTATTCTCCAAAGCACCTGAAGGCAGGACAAGAAGCAACAAGTGGAAATTAATCAAGGAGAGAAGCTATCTAGAACTAAGGAGAAATTTCCTGACAGTTAGAACCATTAATCAGTGGAACAACTTGCCTCCAGAAGTTGTAAATGCTCCAAGACTGGAGGTTTTTAAGAAGAGATTGGATAATTTGTCCGAAATGCTGTAGGGTTTCCTGCCTAAGTAGGGTTGGACTAGATGACCTCCAAAGTCCCTTCCAACTCTCCTCTCCTCTCCTCTCCTCTCCTCTCCTCTCCTCTCCTTTATTCTATTCTATTCTATTCTATTCTATTCTATTCTATTCTATTCTGTGGAATTATCTAGTCTCATTTTGGAGCAAAGAAACAGTTTTTCTGGAGAAAGTCCTTCTAAGTCCTTTTAGAAGAACAATTGCAAACAATGCAGTGGAATGTAGATGGACCATGCTCAGGTTGGTTTTAGAAAATATCAAGTGATGTCCAAGCAGTGGGCTAGGTTCTTGCAAATGATGCTCTGATGATCATATTTTCTTTGGTGTGCTTTTATCTCAAGTCTTGGCAGAGGAAATTACTGGTGGCCGAATCATAGGTGGATATGCCTGCAAACCAAATTCCCGTCGCTTCCAGGCAGCCATGGTAACTGGAAGTAAAGGCAACTGGAGGATTTATTGTGGAGGAACCTTGGTGCACCCATGTTGGGTGCTGACCGCGGCCCATTGTAAACCCAGACAAAAGTAAGTCAAAGAAGAAATTAGCATGAAGCGGCAGGGAGAATGGTGGGGATATTTATCATAGGATAAGAGCCTTGCTTTGAGAGCCAGCTGATGTAGTGGTTAAGGTGCTAAGAATGGGGACACCCAGGGGGTGAGGTTCTCCCTTACGCTTGGAAGCCAGATGGAAAATCATGAGACAGACAGTCCTGCTTTCTCAGTCCAAATCAGCATCAAGGTGACTATAGGAGAGAGACTGGCTGAGCTGAGGGAGGAGTCAAGTGGGAAATGAGTCCATAATCCTTACATAGGCATAAGAGGTCTGGCCCCCTTGAATGCCATTGGACTTTATCTAGTCTGGCCCAGGTGCAAACGGCCAGTCTGGGAAGATTCCTGTGAAATAGGCATTGGGCAATAAAGTAGCTAATTAAATTCTTCACATTGCCTGACACTGGCTGAAAAACAAAAAAAAAACTCTCATCAGATCATCCAAGGATGGTTTTGTTGTGTGAATCAGGCAAATTCAGTGCAAAAACGAACAGACTCTGCTATCATGCAAGACAAATACTAAGAAAAGGAACAAGAATCGTGCTCTTTCCCATAGAGCATCAGAAACAACCCACAAAGCCCATGTCACTCCTCCCTCACAAGATTTGGCTATCAACTCCAAAACCTCAATAGGCAAATGAAGAGGCTCAGTATAAGCATTTTAAGAACTGTCTGCTGTTATCATCTATTCAGCCTAAAATATCAGTACAATAAGAGCCGTGGTGGCACAGTGGTTAGAGCGCAGTACTGCAGGCTCCTTCTGCTGACTGCCCGCTGACTGTAATTTGGCAGTTCGAATCTCACCAGGCTCAAGGTTGACTCAGCCTTCCCTCCTTCTGAGGTCGGTAAAATGAGGACCCAGATTGTTGGGGAAAATATGCTTACTCTCTGTAAGGGAGAGCTGTATAAGCACGGATAAGTGGGTATATAAATCTAATTGCTATTGCTATCTACAATCTATCAACCCGATTATCTATCTTTGCCAATCTGACCTCCAACTCTTCATCCAATCAGTAATAGAATGCATGTCCTGGACTGATTTGGGGCCACCCCTTGGTGAGTGGACACTTCAGGGAGAGAGAGAGATGGAAGGCAAATGCTGGGTACCACACAGGAGGAGGAAGAGACATCATCACGTATTCATTCTGCTCTCAGGAACAGATACAGGCTCCTTGGGATCTTGCCTGTCAAACTGTGGTATTAAATTATAACCCCCCAAGGAAAGAAACAGGCCATCTTGGGGGTAGAAACTGCAACAGAAGAGAGCAGTTGTAGCTGAGGATGTCCTGTTTAGAGGTTGGGATCTTGGAGTCAGCTACATAACACAGAGCTTAGGGGAAAATAAGTTTTAGTAGGAAAAATGGAGAGGATGCCTTAGTAGAGGCTCACAGGTAGGGATCAGGTACAAAATGTGCTTGGGAGGAGCATACAAGCCCCTTTTATACTGTGGGAGCTTCACCTCCCCCTTTAGGTAGCATGCAGTTATTACAGATGCAGCATTGGCATGTGCTGCCACCTAGAGGTACCAATGGGGATAGAGCTGGAGGGAATTTATTCCTGACGGAGGATTGAACTTTGGCATCCTTGATACCCTCTGGGCTTGGTGGTTTTCTTGCAGACATTTCATCACCCAACTAGGCAACCTTATCAGTGCTGTTGAGTGTTTGCTCCCTGTTTATATACAGTCACTTGCCTTGCGCATGTTGGGGAGGGGGGTAGGTGGGGGAAAGGGTTGTATTAGCAGTTTATGTCCCTCCCCAGTGGACAAGAATGGAATGAGAATATTTAAAGAGAGGGAATAAATGAAGGAGAATATTAAAGCACATTACATTTAGAATTTTAAAGCCATAGTAAGTGGGTAGACGGAGCACTCAGTCACTCAGTGTTCACATCTGGACTGTTGCAATGCATTCTGCATGGGGCTACCCTTGTAGAGTATCCAGAAGTTACAGCTGGCACAGAATACAGCCATGCTGACAGTTCTTGAAGCCCCTAGGATGGCTCATATTACACACCTGTTGTGCGAGCTGCACCGGTTGCTGGCTTACTTCCAGGTCCTATTCAATGTGTTGGTTATTACTTTTACAGTCTTCCATGCTATGGGTGGTGCAGGATATAGGAGCAGCCATCTTACCCCAGCAGGACTGGCCTGCCCCCACCCACGCTGGAAAAGGGGGCTTGTTGTGGGTCCTGGCAATCAAGGAATTTTGGTTGGTGGGGTCCAGAAGAGGCTTTCTGCTATGGTCCCCACCCTTTGGAACATTGTGGCCCCCAAAGGTGAGCTCCAAACCCACCCTTTGGGCCTTCCAATAGAGCTTGAAAACCTTGGCCTGCCAGCTGTCTGGGCCCCCAATTGGGATGCTTCATGCTGGAGCCGGTTGCTGGACTAAGATAAGCCCCAAACCTCCTGCCCCCCATGTGCATCTTGACTTCTTCCTTGCCCCTCTTTGTTAATTGTTAACTGCAGTCTCTGCTGACTTGTTCAGCAGGTTCTCAGATCGAATCCCACCAGGCTCAAGGTTGACTCAGCCTTCCAT
>JANHGC010036286.1:0-10136 GCA_027560395.1 Boaedon fuliginosus | reverse complement strand
CTGGGAGGCATACGGTAGCAGCAGACGGTCTTGAAGGTCACCGGCCCCTAAGCCATGTAGGGCTTTATAAGTTGTTACTAGCACCTTGAATTGCACCCGGAAGACCACCTGCAACAATGCAGCTCGCGGAGGATAGGTGTTATCCAGGTGCACCGAGGTACACCCTTAATCACTCTCATGGCCACATTCTGTACCAGTTGTAGTCTCCAGGGGCTCTTCAAGGGCAGTCCCATGTAGAGCGTGTTGCAGTAGTCCAATCAAGAGATGATAAGGGCATGAGTGACTGTGCATAGCACCTCCTGGTCCATGAAGGGTCACAACTGGTGCAACAGGCGAACCTGTGAGAAGCCCCCCCTAGTCACAGAAGTAAGATGGTGGTCAAACTGAAGCTGTGGATCTAGGAGGACTCCCAAGTTGCGAACCCGCTCTGAGGGGCGCAATTTCTCTCCCCCCAGCTCCAACAATGGAACCTCAACTGAACTACGTGGGGCCAGTACCCATAGACACTCGATCTTGTCTGGGTTAAGTCTGAGCCTGTTGGTCCCCATCCAGATACTCACAGCCTCCAGGCACTGGGACATCACCTCCGCGGCTTCACTAGATCTGCCGGGCACAGAGATGTACAACTGGGTATCATCAGCGTACTGATAATACCCGACCCCATGTCAGTGGATGATCTCACCCAGCGGTTTCACCGCCGCCACCTTCTCAACAATCTTCCCAACAAAGGGAAGGTTGGAGACTGGACGGAAGTTATTCAAAATGGCCGGGTCCATGGAAGGCTTCTTGAGGAGGGGCCTGACCACGGCCTCTTTTAAGGCCTATGGGAAGGTTCCCTCTCTCAATGAAGCATTTATAATCTCCTGGAGCCAGCCACATGTCGTCTCCCGGCCAGCCACAACGAGCCAGGAGGGACATGGGTCCAATAAACAGGTAGTGGCATACACCGTCCTCATAACCCTGTCCACATCATCAGGGCCAACAGGTAGAAATTCCTCCCACTTAACTGGACTAAGCCCAACCGAATCTGAGCGATTTTATCTGAAAGATCCTGAACAAACTCCTCGGCTCTTCCCTGCAAGGGTTCCTCCACATCCCCAGGTCTTAACAGGGAGCGAGTCACCCTAAACAGGGCGGCCGGGCGGCTATCTCCAGATAAAATAAGGGCGGTACAATATGAACGTCGTGCCACCCTTATCGCCACTAAATAGGTGCAAATATGGCCTCCTAATAGTGTTCGGTCTGAGACGGTTTGGCTCTTCTTCCAGGTGCGCTCTAGACATCTCTTCCACCGTTTCATCCTCTGGAGCTCCTCGGTGAACCAAGGAGACCTCCAGGGTCCATGCACGGAGAGAGGCCGCAAAGGTGCAATCTGATCCAAGGCCCCCGTGGCGGCATTATTCCACGCCTCCACCAAGGCCTCAGATGAACTGCAGGCCAGGGAATGCGGAATCTCCCCAAGCTCCCTCTGAAACCCAATAGGGTCCATTAGGAGCCTGGGGCAGAACCACCTAGTTGGTCCCGCCTCCCTGTGGTGGGGAGAGGTCACCCTAGGAACCCCTAGGTCCAACTTCACGAAGAGGGACTCACACCCAGCTATCTCTAGAGCAGCGACATCCCGTGTACAATTAGTGCCACTCCCCCTGCCCTGGGGTTGCGACTTGTGCATCACTTGAAACCCAGGGGGGCACATTTCTATGCGGGGAAAACCCCCCTCTGGCCCCAATCAGGTCTCAATGATGCACGCCAGGTCGGCCCTCTCATCCTGAATTAACATCCTGAAACAAAGAAGTTCCATTGAGGCATGCAAAATCCACTTTGCCTGGAAATTGCCATTCAGAACATGGAATCCCAGTGTAACGTTAGGTAATATCTTTGAATTTTCATTAATCGTCTTCACAGCAAATTGCAAACTGAGGATATGCTGATAGCTTTGAGTTATTACACTGCAAAAAACAGTTAATGGATCATTTATCTCCTTCAAGCTATTTTATGCACACCACTTCATGAGATGAATAAATCATATTTACTGCTTTAAAACCAAGAATATGGGGGAAAGATTGTAGAAATTACTGTAGTTTTAATTATTACTTAGGGTCATTTGATTTTCAAATAATATGTGACCATTATTATAGGAACATGATGAATATATCAAGCACTTTTGCTTGTTTTAAACTTAGCTTTAAAGTCTCATTTATTTATGCCTCCAAATATTATGATTTAAATGTGATTTAAAATGCAGAATTTTGATTAGGACATAAGTAAAGGATTATTTACCATTCTTTGTAAATGGTTTATTCCACATTTTATGGTGGTTTACTGTACATATTATGAGCTTACATTATTTTTGCAGTATGGAAGAATCCCACCATTTTTGCTGAATTTGAAAATGTATCTTTCATATAGGTTTAAGAAATATTTTCTCATATGATCATAAAGTTCTTTTGATCTAACTCACCATCCTGACCTAAGGATATCACTAATGGTTGGATAACCTTCAGCAGGTTGAAATTCATCAAGCAGAATTATTAAGATTACCAATCTAATAAGCAATCAGGATTTGTTTAATATCTAAAAATATAACACTCTGGACATCCTATGAAATAAACTTTTGAAAACACAACCTTCTTCATGTGATGCAATAAAATAAAAAAGAATACACAGAAATACACAAACACTATACACTATAAAATTATAGACTATAAAATTATATGTAGGGAAATTAATCATTATTAACAAAGTAGCCTAGTGATTTAAATCTGTGCTCAGGAGCAGCCCTACAGTATTTAAAATATTCCAAAAAAGGCACTGTATACTATTGTCCCAAATTTCATATAACTTTATCAAGTCAACATTCATTAGTAGGGCTTTATGCACCATTTTTTATTTATTTATTTAATGCAACATTCATTTGATGTGAGGGTTATATAAAAGAAGACAATTGAGACATGAGATCATCATAGATATCCTAACAGGAGTAAAGCTTGAATAGAATCTTCATCCACTGATACATATCTTTACTTTGGAAAAGAGGGGTAACTTTGGAAAGAGAGGACCCTTTTGCACTGAAAATTGATGCTACAATGATAATCTCATAGAGATTTAAATTAACTATTAAATTAAGTCTTACCTGGGGATGTAATACAGTTAGAAAAGAAAGTAAAACATTGAACACTTACACACTAGTATCAAATACATCATGAGTGGGATCTCTTCGAAAAGTGATTTGATTTGATAATACATAGAACTGAGAAAGAATGCCACCAATGATAAAATCTCCAGGATAATAATACTGATGAGGAATTGAAAGAGGGACACTCACTGGACATTTCAAAGGAGGACAGTTACCAATCACTTGAAGCTCCATCATCACTAAAATCAAGGTCACAAACATTTTGCCTACTATTCTCACTTCAGGCTCAATCTATCTGGGCATTTAAGTCGGACATATTAACAATAAGCCAATTTTGAAAGGCTGTGGACCAGTAATTTGAATAGACAGATAAAAATGTGCTTGATCTTAACCTCTTCCTTCTAAGTATCTGTCTTGATTCCTTGTTTTGTTATTGGAATTAGTATTCTCTAGGGTGTGGATGATGAAATAGAAGTAGGTTGATAGGATAATTACACAGAATAAATTTTTGATAATATAGAATATGGGATTCTACAAACTACCCTTTCTGCAGTGAAGCAATCTAACTGCTAGGTAGTCACAGAAGTAACAATAAGAAAAAAAAAAGCAGTCCTCCAAAAGTAACAATTAACTTCAGCAACCTTTTTTCAAAAGAAGATCCAGAAGTGTCTTCTTTAAAAAACAAAGAGTTTTTATTGAATATTACAAAAAATATAAAATAGATGAACACATAACAAACACACATATAACATATAACAACAACAACAACAAAAAACAAAGAAAAAAGGCCTTATTTTACAAGAGCAGCTTGCTTGTTTTTGTTTCCTGTTTATGGAGTGTCTTTCGGTTTATACATTGCAATATATGTTACATAATGTAATATAATATCTGTTTAATACCCTTTATCTTTTAATAGTAACCATTTCTTTTACATTTTCTTGTCTCCTTCATCATTCCCTCTCCTTTTATCAGTCCTTATTCAGTTTTTTGATTTCTTTTTCTTTTCTACCCATATATACCATGGATTCCAACTCAAATAATAGTCATTTCCCCCCTTATCCTTAAATAATGATGTCAGTCTGTACATTTCGGTGCAGTCCATAATTTTACGTATCATTTGGTATTCCGTCGGAAGATTCTTACTTTTCCACTCCTGAGCGAAATGTATTCTGGTGGCCGTGATTATATTCAAGATTAGGTAGAGTGTTTTCTTCTCATATTTTTCCATAAAGATAGTAAAAAGGTTTTGTGTCTAAGTTCCAGTTTTACTTTCGTTATGTCTTATACCCATCCCCTTACTTTTTTCCAATATTTCTTGGCACTGGGGCACATCCACCACATATGATAGAACGATAGTACAAAATCATATTTCCAACAATTTGGTGTCAAGCTGGGAAATATTTTTGCCAGTCTTTGCTGGTGGAAGATATCCAGAAGCGTCTTCTGTTGGCTAAAATTTGTTAGAACACAAGCCAAGTCTAAAGAGGGTCAGCATTTTCTTAGAACAATGTCAGAAATGGGGTTCAATTTGCAGAGGACGACTGTTTAAGAATAAACAGTATTCTGGACTCACTAATCTGTAATTCCTGTGGCTCTGTGGAAAGCAATCCAGGCAGTTAACCTTTCTTGCCATTCAACAAAGGAGACAGTGTTTCACCATTTGATCTTTATTAAAAGCTGCAAGTTCAGATAAAACCATAAAAATAAGCAATGGCATATCATTAAATATACATAACAACTAGCAGCAATGTCCCATAAAAAGTACCATGTCCTCCTAGTTAAAACATAGCTTACCTACTGTCTAGTCTAAAAAATATAACTATCTCTACAATCCACAGTGTAGGGACACAGTGGCTCAGTTGATAAGATGCTGAGCTTGTCTATCAGAAATGTCAGCAGTTTGGTGGTTCAAATCCCTAGTGCCACGTAACAGAGTGAGCTCCCATTACTTGTACACTTTCTGGCAACCTAGCAGTTCAAAAGCATATATAAATGCAAGTAGAAAAAAAGGGACCACCTTTGGTGGGAAGGTAAAAGTATTCTGTGCACCTTTGGCATTTAGTCATGTGAGCTACATAACCAAGGAGACGTCTTCAGCAGCACTGGCTCTTCAGCTTTGAAATGGAGATTGGTACCACACCCTTGAGTTGGGAACGACTAGCATATATGTGCAAGGGGAACCTTTACCATTATCTTTTACACTCCACAGAGCCTAAACTACCTAAAGGTGTGTAAGGATATACTGCTCACCTACAATACCTCCAGATGGATCAAGTTTGTAGCTAAAGAACCATGAGTGGATTCTCTGAATGGAAGAAGGAGGTTGGCCTCACTTCCCTTCTTTTTTTCCCATTGATGCTTTATAATAGAAAGTGAGGAGACAGGAAAAGGGAAGTATGTAATAATTCCTGCACACTTCCTTATGAACATGCTGTACCTATTTTGGCCAATAAGGTCAGTGTTGCTAAACTTTACCTATAAGCAAGCTAAACAGATAGAAATTAACCCCATCCATCAAATGCTCTGGGGACAAAACAAATAGTGAATACTGAACTATGTACAAATCATTTATACACCCCACAACAATAAGGAAGAGAGATGTTTGATTCCACTATCTTCTGATTGTTCGTTTCTACATATACCGGTACATTGGACATTTGTAAGTAATGTACAAACTAACCTAGTTCAACATAATTTGGAGTGATATCATGAATTGCTACAGGTTTGCATGGGTTTGGGTGATCCTCTAGCTAACGGTCTGCCCATTTCAGCAAACCTGTAAATCCTACCCCTGACTATCCCCAATGCCCCCCTCCCCAGGAGTCTCCATGTGGCCCATTTTGTATAGGTCAGGCCAGATAAATTCAGGGCTTACATGGTGGCTCTAGGAGGGTGAAAAATGGCCTCATAGAAGTATTGGAACTCCAAAAATGGGCCCATTTCCTGCCTCTGGAGGGCTGTTTTTGCCCTCCCAGAGGCTTGAGTAATGCCTCTGGAGCCTACGTAGTGCAAAAAATGGACATCCTGGAACTTCTAGAACTATGAAAAGAGCCCTGTTTCCAGCCTCCGGAGGCCAGGGAGGCCATTTTCACCATCTCTGAGGCTTGAGGAAAGCCTCCAGACCCAAGGGAGGGTGAACCACCCCACACCATTGGTGTAGAATGGCGACTAGGCCACGTCCAATTGGTCATGCCCACCCAGCAACTGGACAGAGAACGCATTGCTAAAATTTTTGGAGCCCACCCCTGAGGAGCCCACCCCTCCATAAATGTGAGCTCCTAAAACCATCTTGCCCAGTGCACAACACTTTTCCAAGTGCAACTTCATGGGGTTTAGATTCAGACTGTGAGCATTATCTGTCCATTATTTTACATTCCTTTATTATTATTTTTATGTATTTATTTAGTTAATATGGACACATTGTATTTGGTAAAGAAGGCTCAGTGGTAAGGATGGCCATGTGTCTACAACCTGATGGCTGGAAACCCTTTGGCAGACCCCAGAAACAGTGGATGGATCACCTCAAGGAGGATGTCGGTCCTACCCGACATCATTGTTGGGTTCCCCCCTCCCTGGTTTCCACATGTTAACGACGATGCATGTTCACTCCCTTTGATCGTTTGCGTTAATGATGGCTAATGACAACGTACGTGCACACACCCCTGGGTGAAGGGATAAGAAGCGCTTGCGCGAGCGTTCGCATTGCGCTGAATTTAATTTCCTTATCTTTGGTTTCGGTTTGTTCCCGTGTTGCTACAAATAAAATATTATTGAGCATACCGGAGGTGTTGCGTCCGTACTATCCAGCTGAGTTGTTGGAGGTGGGGGCGTGCCGACAAGCCGACAGGAATTCAGCGCCAGCAAAACTTGTTTCTCGGGTCAGTTCTCTGGCGGGGCTGCCGGCGCTTTGCAGAGCAGTCTGTATGTCGGGGGAAGAGGAAGCAACGAGTGGCGGTGACGACGGTGGTCAGCTGACCCAAGGAGCGACTGGCGGCTCATTTGAAAGCGGTATGGGGGCTGCAGCCGGCCGGGAGGAGGCGGCTGTTCGCCCGAAGATGCCAGCTGGTCGGGGCGCAGATTCGCCGGAGGAGATGCAGCTGTCGTCGTCGCCTCGGCCACGCAAACGCAGCACTGAGGCTTGGAGCCTCACCGCTGGCGCTGGCTGGAGGGAGAGGCGCTGGACGGGGGAGGAAGAGGGCAGCGTCGCCACAGATCCCGGGAACGCTACGCTTGAAGGGCTGCGTGAAAGATACGGAGAGGAGAGTTATCGGGCTAGAAGACCTGCAGGCGTCTCTGACTATGATCTAACTATGATTACCCATAAATTTGAGTCGCTTGGGTTGCGCCAAGGGCGTTCAAGACCTGAGAGTCCTCCTCGCAGGCAAGTGGATGCCACGTTTGATGTGGAGGAGGGGCAGGGTCCAGAAGGGCGGGAGCGCCACCCACGGGTGAGAGAGGCTCCGCGTAGGCCCGTTGTTCCACTCCACCGACCAAGGGGCCCGGGCGCACCGGGACAGCAGTATTGGGGCCCACCGCCCATTGGTATTACCTTCGATGGGAGTGCCAGCAAAATAGCCATGTTTCTGAGCCGTGTAATCAGTTATATAGACCGCTATGGAGGGTGGTACGATTCGCCATGGGCATTGGTGGAGGCCATTTCGGGGGCCATGACGGGTGATGCTTCGGAATGGGTGGCAGACCTGCATAGTGGACATGCCCACGAGTTAAGTGATGTGGGATTATTCCTAGAGGCTATGCGACATCGTTTTGAAGATGGGTCACACACGCAACAGGCTGCTGGTGACTTATTGGCATTGAGGCAGGGAGGCCGGCTTGTGAAGTTGTACGTCCATGAATTTCGGAGCCTGGCAAGCAAGTTACGGAAGTGGCCCGAAGAATTGCTTGTACATTATTTTAGTCTAGGATTGGATCGCGACATCAGGCAGGCGTGTCTGGTAAGGGGTCTGGCTCCATGTCTGAATACCTGGGCCCGAGCGGCTGTGGAGATAGACGCCGGCTATCGCCAACTGAGGTGCAAGAGTGAAGTGCCGCCGCGACGGCCCAACATACCCCCTCGCCGTGCAGATACGACGCCAGGAGTAACGAGCGGGCAGCCTCGAGCGGAGACGGGCCTGCAAAGTGCACGACCTGCAATGCGATGTTATCGTTGCAATCGTCCTGGACACAGAGCAGTTGATTGCATTGCGTCTGTTCCAGCTCCCAGTCCAAGGAAGGAAGGGATGCCGACACAGAAGGGGGTTTCCTCAGGCGCCGCGGGGGGGAAAGGCACCGTAAAGAAGACCGTACCCCAGTCAGGAATGACGTTACACACTATTGATACAGACACCGGCCTGGCAGCAGCCCCGGAGGGGGATGACATCGATGACACACAATTGGCAAGACCGGAGGTGGAAACAGACAGCGAAGAATCAAGAGCGACTGACCCGATGGTAAGTGGACATGTTCCTCCTTTCGTTCTTGATATTACCATCAGTTCTCCCCGTTCTGATAACAAACGGGTTAAGGCATTATTAGATACGGGGTGTACGAGGTGCCTCATAAGCCAGCAAATGGTGACTGAGTTACATGCCCGAACATTTCCATTGCCTCAGCCAATAGGATTCAATCAGATGGATGGATCCCTGATGGGGGGAACACCCGCTACGCACGTGACTGAACGCCTTCGATTACAAATCGGAGATCACTGGGAAACACTACGTTTTATCGTAGTTCCACGTATAGTAACCCCTATCGTTTTGGGTCTAGTTTGGATGGATAAATGGGGCCCCACGATTTGGTGGGGTGGGGGATTCCGACATGTGCGGTTAGTGAGAGGGCCTCAGGCCCCTACAATACACCAGTTGCATGGACACACACTGAGTGCCACAGACGAGTCGATTCCAGCACACACTATACCAGAAGAGTATGCAGATCTCAAGGAGGTGTTTTCAGAGGGCCCCTGTGATGAACTTCCTCCACACAGGCCCACCGATTGTTCTATTGAACTCATTCCTGGAGCAACATTACCCAAGCCGCGAATGTATTCGATGACCCCGGCAGAGTTGGATGAGCTTAGACAATATATTGAAAAGAACTTGGCGAGGGGTTTTATCCGTCCTGGGCGTGCTAAGATAGCCGCCCCAGTTATGTTCCGTGAGAAGAAAGACGGGGGCCTCAGGTTATGCGTGGACTATAGGGGGTTAAATGCGGTTTGCGAAGAACCATTGTACCCGTTGCCCCTTCTACAAGATCTACTCTCTGCTCTCTCCTGTGGTCGGTTCTTTACTAAACTCGATCTTCGTGAAGCGTATTATAGAGTACGCATAAAGCCTGGCGATGAATGGAAGACCACATTTAACTGCCCACTAGGAAGCTACCAATACACGGTCATGCCGTTTGGTCTCCAAGGCGCCCCGGCTGTGTTTATGCAAGTAATCAACGAAATTCTTCAGGAACACCTTTACCGGGGCGTCCTAGTCTATTTAGACGACATTCTCATTTATACAGAGACCATGGACGATCATGTGGCATTGGTACGGACTGTATTGAAAAAATTGTTGGACAATCGATTATACGTCAAGTTGTCCAAATGCGACTTTCATAGAACGGCAATTGATTATTTAGGATACCGAATCTCATCGAAAGGCATTGAGATGGATCCGAAAAAGGTAAGAGAAGTGCTCAATTGGCAGGCACCACGGACACGTCGCCAGTTGCAATGCTTTCTCGGCTTTGCGAACTTTTATAGACGTTTTATACCAGCATTTGCAACCATTGCTCTTCCATTGACCGATCTGTTGCGTACCAAACACTTGCCAGAAAGTCCCAAACCACAACAACCGCTACAGTGGTCGAAGAAATGCCAAACGGCATTTGAGTCGTTAAAACAGCTTTTTGCCAGAGAGCCTGTGTTAAAACACCCTGATCTGACCCGACCGTTCATCGTCCAGGCAGACGCCAGTGACACAGCCGTAGGGGCTGTGTTACTACAAGCTGACGAAAC
>JANHGC010035975.1:0-10149 GCA_027560395.1 Boaedon fuliginosus | reverse complement strand
AAGAAAGAAAGAAAGAAAGAAAGAAAGAAAGAAAGAAAGAAAGAGGAAAAAAGAGAAAGAAAAAGAAAAGAGAGTAAGACTGGGGAGGGAGGAAAGGTAGGAAGGAAGAAGAGAGAAAGAGAAAGAAAGAAAGAGGGAGAGAGAGAGAGAGAGAAAGAAAGAAAGAAAGAAAGAAAGAAAGAAAGAAAGAAAGAAAGAAAGTTTTTTTCAACCTTGACAACGTGAAGGTGAGTAGACTTCAACCTCTCTTCAAAACCAGTGGGGCCTCTTCTTTTTAAATCCGCAGAGCTAAACCAAGTTTCATCCTCAGGGTCAGGATCCAGGAAACAATAGGAAGCATTGAAGGAAGAGGAGGAGAGAGAGGAGGGGGATAGAAATGCATAGGATGCCTCTCTCGTGTCGAGGCCATGATCCTGGACGAATCCAAACACAATGGATTTAAGACCCCCGGATTTCCTCCGAGAAACCTCGGAGTCAAAGAGGAAGAAATAAAACTCTCCTAGACAAGGAAGAGAAACGAGGCCGCGTGCTATGCAAAGGGGCTTCGAGGCCCTGATTTCAAGCCCCAACTTTGCCCCTATAATTGGGAAGGACCCCCCTTTTCCCCCCCAGATTTTACAAACTCTCACCTGCCCGCCAATAAAGAAACCTGGCGACCTCTGGATGCCCTGGACCTCAATTCCCAGAATTCAGCTAGCACTGGCCAGGCCGGTGGGGGATTCTGGGGGTCTCCAAAGGGACGGAAAGGAAGAATGGATGGAAGTAAAGTTTAAAGAAGAGAAAATCATAATAATAATAACGGTGTGTGTAAAATTAACGAGGATTCAGTCTCATGGACACAGCCAGCAACATCCTGGCACTTAATCTTAATTCAGTTTTAGGGGTTTATTTAGGCAAACGTGGCCTGGATGTGCAAATGGCTTTCCGCAATTCATTTAGTGACTGTCCAAAGTTACAACGGCTCTGGAAAAAGCGACTTATGACCGTTTTTCACTCTTACAACCGTTCCAGCATCCCTGTGTTCAAAATTTGGAGGCTTGGTAACGGACTCATATTTATGACGGTCGTAGCATCCTGGGGGGGACGGGTCACGTGATTTGCGACCTCCGGACAAGCAAAGTCAAGGGGGAAGCCAGATTCACTTAACAACCGTGTGTCTCACTTAACGACTGCAGCGATTCACTTAACAGCTGTGGGAAGGAAGGTTGTAAAAGGGGGCAAAATTCACCTATTAACAACTTGGCTCGCTTAAGCAACTGAAATTTTTGGGGTCAATTATTTACCTACAGGGTTACGAATGGGACTATTTCCCCAGTTATTTAAACCCAACATGGAACTTTCAAGGCTGTGTCTGAATTTTCAGTTCAGCGTTCGAATCCTCGGCTTGGCTAAAAAAAATTAAAAAAAAAAAACAAATTTGCAAAACTATCTCCAGGGCCACCTGGTCAAAAACTGGGCAGCTGGTCACTGGCATGTCTTTCGGATGGTTGTAGCATCCTGGGGTTGCGTTAATTATCCTTTGTCACCTTCCCAACCGGTTTCCAACCAGAAAGCCAATGAGGGAGACCAGACTCGCTTAACAACCGCATGATTCACTTAACAACTGTGGCAAAAAGAGTCTTAAATCGGGCGAAACCCATTTAAGAACTGCCTTTCTTAGCAAGAGGAAATTTGGGGGCTCAGATTTTGGGTTGTCGTTAAGTCAACGATCGCTTGTATCCATTTGCGAATTGGCTTGGCTTGGCAAATGAAAAGTTTTGTTCTACAGTTGCAATCCCTCATTTGTTATTCTTTTATAGCTAGTCCTCGACTTATGACCGTAATTGAGCCTGGCAACTACAGTCATAAGTCGCAGAGTGGTGCGATGGCCTAGAGGGGGAGCTCTCGCCTCATAATTAGGAGGGTGTGAGTTCGATCCTAGGTAGGAGGCAGATATTTCTCTCGCTGGGGACGCTGAGAATATATATCTGCTGAATAAAACTCAGCACCGGCGACAGGAAGGGCATCCGGCCAGTAAACACTCTACTCCACTCAACTTGCCCAGAGTCCACCCTGCAAGGGATGATGGGCTCCTAAAAAGGAGATGATGATTACACTCATTAATAAATATAAATCTAATCTAATAAATAAATAAATAAGTCGTGATAGTCATTAAAAAGGGGCACCATGTCCCGAGGGGGTCACGTCACGCGATCCCCTTTTGCGACCTTTTGAACGAGCAAAGTCAAAGGGAGAAGCCAGATTCACTTAACAACCGCGTGACGGACTTAACAATGGCGGTGATTCACTTAGCAACGGGGGCCGGAAAGGTCACAGAAGGGGGCAAAAGTCTCTTAGAAACATACATTTGGGGCTGAATCGTGGTCATAAGCCGAGGATCACCTTTATACTGCCAAGGTAAGCCTTTGCCCTAACCTTAAACTCAGAATTGTTGCTTTGTTAGCATTATTTTTTTCTTTTTTAAACCCACACCATCGCATACTTGGCTGACGCCCCACAGTTTGTACTTGGAGCCCCCGTGTGCATGTCAAGCTGTGGTTTTCGTCCCAATTTGTTCCACACCGAGGAGAAAAAGGCTGCCCCAGGCCCTTGGAAGTCTTTGGGTTTGAGCAATATCAAAATACAGGATATGGCGGTGGTGGTGGGTTTTTTTTTCTTCTTTTCTTTCCCGTCTCTCTTTTTTAAGGGAAAATAGGAATGCAGAAGTGAAAATAAAGAGGCTTTGGAATTACCGAAGGGGAATTCAGAAATCCCAGCCAAGAGAGCGGCCTGGAAGCCGATAACCAAAAGCTGCTGAGCTCTTGGGATCCTTTCTGGAGATGCAAAGCAGATTCGGGGGCAGCTTTAACGGGGATCTTCTTTCTCTCGTGCGGGGAGACCCCGTCGTACGGTCACAATGGAGACCAACGTTGTTGATGTCAAGCGAGGTGTTTTTAAAGTGAGTTTTGCCCCCATTTTATGGCCTTTCTTGGCAAAGTTGTTACCATGAAATGTATAGTTATACATTAAATAAATTAATAAATAAATACATAAATTGTTTTAATGATGGATAAGAAGATGCTTCTCAAAAGTTCAGAAGAAATGCAAGAAAACCTTAGCCGATAGAATATGTTCTCAGATCTTTACTACACCTTTCTGTTTTTTATCCCTAACCTGAGAACTAACCAGGGGTGGGCTTCAAAAAATTTAGCAACTGGTTCTTTGCCCAGTTGCTGGGTGGGCATGGCCATGGTGGGCATGGCCTAGTCAGCCTCCAGCACCATGGCGGGAGGGGCGGTTTCGCCCTTCCCAGGCTCTAGAGGCTTTCTTTGAGCCTCCAGGAGGGCGAAAATGGGCTCCCTGGGCTCCGGAGGCCCTCCAGACACTGGAAACGGGCCCATTTTCGGCCTTCTGGAACTTCCAGGAGGCCCATTTCCCCACCCCCACTGGTCTTTCAGAGCCTCCGGGAGGCCCATTTTTCACCCTACCTGAACCTCCGTGCAGATCCTGCACTTACCTGGGTTCCAAAACGGGCTGCATGGAGACTCCTGGGAACAGCGGGGCGAGGGCCAGACACTCGTTGCAACTACTGGATTGGCAAACCAGCTGTAAAATTAACATCCGGTTTACCCGAATCAGTGCAAACCAGTAGCAACCCACCGCTCGAACTAACTATTCCAAATCAGTAAGAAATATTAAAACAATAAACAACATATCAGGCAGGTTGTTCTAGGAGGCAATAAAGTACAATCAATTCCAAAATATTTTTAAAATTGAATAAAGTCTAATTTTTAAAACTATTCTGGATTTTTTTTGGTCAGTTTTTTCATAATCTCACACCCGAACATTACTCAGAGATGCGTTTAAGTGACATCACTGTTTATTTGCCATAAGGAGAAATTCTGTAGAGGTGTGCACGTTTAGAAGCACTATGTTTAGAAGCATCTCTGTGACAGTAATTATATCCCAGAAGCTTTTGTGTGTGTGTGTGTGTGGGGAGGTGTTTCTTCCTATTTTCTGTCTCTTTTTTTGTCCTTCAAAAACAATGGTTCAGTACGGAGTATGTGGGGGAACCCAAAATACTGAAATAACTCTTGGGATTGTTTCAAATCCTAATTTTAGAGTAAGATTCTTCCATGTATGAGTCATATTCTTCCTACTCTTTTGCAAAAGACCATGGGCAAAAATTCAATTTGCCCCTAGCACAATGTGAACACTTGTGGTAAATAGTCTCTAAGATAGAGAAGGATTCCTGAGTGGAACAAACATTCCTCGATGAAATATTGCATATTAATTCATAGTGAACTCTGCTATCATGCTGTCAATTTCATCTGAAATTTATTTCCAATAATCCACATTTTTATCATATTATAAACCACCCTCTGAATGTATATGTGCATCTGCATGTATGTATGGATATGGGTATATGTATATGTATATATTCGTGGATGCTACTTGTTTGCAAAATATTCCTCCACAGAAGTTATTGAGGGCAAATGCAGACAGGGTATTTTTAAAAATACTAATAGCTCATGCAGACAAGTTCCCAAAACCTTTTGCCCATATGGCTCAATAGCAGCTGCCTATGACTGAGGAGGCAGTATGTATGCATTTATTTATTTATTTATTTATTTATTTATTTATTTATTTAATATTGCCGTCTATTTGCCCATGGCGACTTGCGGTGGCTTATAAAACCACATTTAAAATAATAAAAACTAACAAAAAGAATCAAATTAATAACGTACAATATAACAAAATCAAAAAGGGCTTTAAAGGTGACAACCAGCACCTTGAATTGGTACATAGACATCCATATTAATAGCTGTTGAAAACTTGGTCCTTTATGAATCTGTCCAATCCTCTGAAAGCCATCCAAATTGACTTTTACTAGAATTGCCGACAGCAAATCCCACAATGTAATTATGCACTGTGTTAAAAGGATTTCCTTTTGCTGCTCCTGCGTTTGAATAGATGACCCTGAGTTCTAAAATAATTTATTTTAAATTGCATTTAATTCACAAAAAACAAAACAAATTTAAAATTGGGAAAGAAAGAAAAAGTTATCGTTGCCATACCTATCTTTATATTATTCCTTTTTGTCTAAACTTAACAGGCACTATTAGCTGTAGTCTTTGCTCAAAAGAGGGATTGCTCTTTAAGCTGTGTTTTTTATACCTTTTTTGGTTCTGGAAAAGATAGAACGACCCGTACTCCACTGAACTGGTATCTAATGGATATAATAAGGGCTTATTATCCTGGGAGTTCTTTTTCCAAATCCGAATGATTTCATAATTTTTTACACCAGCCACATTCTGGGTTGAAATTTCGTTAAACTATCCATAGGGGCTCGGAGATCCCTTTCCTAGCCTTCACTGCCAGCTCAGTTGACACTAATACAGATTAAATTTAGATTTTTTTTTGTGCGCCAATCTGTGTCACTTCACATTTGTTTACACTGAACTGCATTTGCCAGGTTGGAGAGATCTTTTCAGAGCTTTTTATAATCCCTTTTGAATCTACCAACTTGAACAGTTTGGTATCAATAGGCACAGTTACTTCAATGGTCTGCCTGAACTTCAGATCATTTATATAATAAATAGCACTGGTCTCAATTGATTGTAAGTGATATCATTTTTGTACACCTTGGCAGTATGAGAATTACTCATTCTTATTCTGTTTTCAAACCAGTGGCAGTCTATGACAGTACTTGTCCTTTTCATGCCAGATGAATTTGCTTAGGAGCCTTTGGTGAAGGACTTTGTCAATGGTTTTTGAAATTCCAAGAATCCAGTATCTATTTGGCTACCTTCCTATAAATTAGAGGTTAGTGATCAGGTTTGAAGAGTAATATCACTTAAAATTGCCTAACCTCTAGCCCAGTGGTTCTCAACCTTTCTAATGCCGCGACCCTTTAATACAGTTCCTCCTGTTGTGGTGACCCACAACCATAAAATTATTTGGGACCACATAT
Source organism: Boaedon fuliginosus (assembly GCA_027560395.1). NCBI lineage: Eukaryota > Metazoa > Chordata > Lepidosauria > Squamata > Lamprophiidae > Boaedon > Boaedon fuliginosus. The sequence goes on along the minus strand of JANHGC010035975.1, from coordinate 4,196 downwards.
GGGAATATGTGTTTTCCAATGGTCTTAGGCCACCCCTGTGAAAGGATCGTTCGACCCCCAAAGGGGTCCCGACCCCCAGGTTGAGAACCACTGCTCTAGCCTGTGTGTGTATGTATAGACATGCAGTAACACCATTTAAGATATACGATATGTATGCAAGTATGTATAATTTATAAATGTTTTTATAATTATAAATAGCACAGCTTACAGTACAGGGAAAGGGCATTTGAAAGTAATGTGCACTTTAAAAATGACTTTAAAAATGTGCTTCAAATCTCACATAAGATTGTCTGCAGCACAAGTAAAGCAGCTTTTATTTTTTTTTCATGTATCTGTATGAGTCTGGACAAAAAGTGTGGTTGCTTTAAAGAGTCAAGTTATTCAAGTTAATGTGAGTCCTAAAGTATCTTTCTTCATGCACACGTGGAAGTCTGAAAAAAAAGAAAGGTGTTACAAAGAATAACAGCTTGCATGAAGATTAAAGCACACCTTCTTAATAAGTTTTGAAGCTTGCATGGCTCCAGCATTCCATTTGCTCTGCAAACTTTGTTAGATTTTTTTTTATCTATGTCAGATTATTACCATCAGATTGGTAGTTTCCTGGAGACTATTCCTTTTTGAGGATGGGTATATTTGTCCTGTTCATTTATTTGGCAAATTCTTTACCATGTTTATGTAGTTTGGACCAGACTGTTAGTATGTGTTCAGGATACAATTTATATGAGGCTAATGCTTTAACCTGGGAAAGCCTTACATTTTTCATCTTGCAGGGATCAAGACAAGCAGAGTTGATTTCCCGTGTATACACTTCTCCCTGAAGGAGAAAGTGATCATCAGCAAAGCAAGAATAGAGAGAGACTATGTGTGGTAGAATATTTCCCTCCTGATCTTGTCATTATTAAAATCCTTCACCACTACTACTTCATACCTCCTAGAAAGGTCTTTTTTTTAAAAGCACTATTACCTTCCTTTTCTTTGACAATGTATTTATTTTTAATCATAACTATCTTTGTATTTAATTTTCCTTTTTCATTATTTTAAAAGCAATAATAAGTCCTTTTTCATTATTTTAAAAGCAATAATAAGTAAGTCATATTTCTCTTTGTATATGTTATGAGTTCAAGCTCATTTAAACTTTTACAATGATCTTAGTCTAAGCATTAATAAATAAGCAACAAAGGCTGCAATCTTCATATGCAAATGTTCTTCCTCTTTATTATTTAAAAAGATCTAACTGTGGTCAATCCTTCACTTCCTTCTTGAGTATACAAATTTTTATCTGAACTTCTCAGGTCTGAGTTTCCATTTTCAAGCCTACCAGGGTTTTGCTTAAAGAATTTCTCATCAACCTTACCATGTTTCATTATCATTAATTGACACATTTCTACTTTTTTGTATCATGCAGCCCATCTTATGTCACTGTCTTTTATCTAGAAAATATAGCCCTGAATCATAGAATCATAAGGTTGGAAGGGACTTTGGAGGTCTAGTCCAAGCTCCCCACCATAACAGGAGACCTTGTATAAACATAGACAAATGGTTGTCCAATGTTTTCTTGAAAACATCCAGTGATGGTGCACTCACAACTCCACGAGGAAAGCTGTTTGATTGGTTAATTGTTCTCACTGTAAGGAAGTTTCTCCTTAGTTCTAGGTTGGATCGCTTTTTAATGAGGTTCCACCTATTGCTTCTTGTCCTACCCTCAGGAGCTTTGAGGATAAGTTGACCTCCACCTCTCTATAGCAACTTCTCATATATAAAGGACAGCTATCATGTCACCCTAATTTGTCTCTTCATTAGGCTAGACATACCTAGTTCCCTTAACTATTTCTCGTACTATTTATCCTGCAGACCCCTTATCATGTTAGTTACTTTTCTCGACACCCTTTCTATGGTATCAGCATCTTTTTTATATTATGGGGACCAGAACTGGACACAATATTGCAAATGTGGCTTCACTAGTGCAATATAAAATCGTCTTATAATTTCTCAGGATATTGATGCTATTACTCTGCTGATGGAGCTAAGGGACCAAATCTCTTAATTGAAACAATTTTTTCCTTTTCCAATCCTCTTCCATGGCACAATAATCCAATCACTATCTTAAGTGCTTTCTTATATTCTACATCTTCCAGTCAACTAAATGAGCCATGTTTCATCTTAGTGTTTTTAGAAAGTGACAAAAGCATTTCTGTCTCCATTTTCTCCATGTCATGAATGGTTTTATTACACCCGGATCATGTACATAATGTTCCTTCAGTTAACTTTTCTCCAAGCTAAAATGTCCCCAATTTTCTCATACAGATGTTGCTTGAGACACATAATTACAATTATGCCTTACTCATGGGATTTGCTCTTTCACAGCTGCCAAACACTAAGCTGTCATCTTTGTTGAGCTCTCAACATACATCTCCGAGATATTTTTCCTGGTTGGTTAAAGACAGCTCAGACACCATCAGTCTATATATGACTTTTTTTTGGTGGTGTGATGGTGGGGTGGGGGAATCCCTTTATGCGTCACATTAAACTGCGTTGCATTTTCCATTTGGATGACCATTCACTTTTCAGAAACTCTTTAGATCACTTTATCACCCTGAATAGTCCAGTCCCCAATTTACTCCTAGAAATATGGCCAGTCCTCAATTAACTCTCAAGTCAAGATCATTTTCCAAATTATAAACCTCTGATTGTAGCATTGATTCTTGAGATACTCCAGTTAGAAAATTGTCCATATATTCCTGTTATTGACTTTCTGGTCTTTGTTAACAGTTCATACAATGGTTGGTCCTTTTATTCTAGGACTGCTTAATTTACTCAAGAGCTATTGACTGTTTTTCCCCCCCCACAGCCTTTTGGAAAATCCAAATATACAATGACAAGAAGTCATCTGTTTGGCTGGATCTACCGACCTCTTAAAAACTATAGTAGTTTAATGAGGGAAGATTTAAATTTTTAGGATCTCTGCTAATCTCTTCAGCTAGGCTTCATCCTATTGCTTAGTTTACCATTTATATCTATTTGTCTGGAACGGATGTTGAACTTTTTCAAGTTTTTCCAAATCTTTTTTTCTTGGGTCCTTTAAAATATATATTCCACCAGGGATGGGTTTTTCCCAGTTCGCTGGTTACCCGCTTTGTGGATGCACTTCCAATTCAGCTGTCAAAATCGCGCTGCGCGGGATCGCCTTCAAAATCTTCGTGGTATTCTGAAAACACTCTGATCCAACAGCTGTGCAGTGGAATTTTACATTCTGTTCACTGAAGTATAGAAGAGTAGATGCTCTCAGAACCAGAATTGTTTTGTTATTGTTAGTCTCTCAAAATGACCCAGAATATATATCTGGGTATCTCAATTTGGTTTAACTGCTTCAACTCCCTCTCTGAAAAGTACACGTGTACTTTTACCTGTACTCTCCACCTTCTATTGTAAAGACAGGTGGAAATATTTAATCCAGGTTTTCTCTGATCCTCATATCTTCCTTTTCTCCTGTAATGGTCCAAAAACTATTCTGTCAAGTTTCTCCAATTCAAATATATGTAAAGAACTATGTCTTAATGTGTTTTGCCATATGTTGGTACAATAAGAATCCTCCAGTGTTGATAGGCTTCTGTTCTCTGAGAAAGAAGATAGCTATGCCAGAGGTTCAACCCTACTGGAGAGGTCTCATCAGAGGAGCCAGATAGAGTGTTTCTTCCATAAACAATATGTGACAAGTATTTTACAGAATTCATACTGAATTAGTCATTGCCTGGGTCAACAAGGACCACACTAGGTGCTAGAGTTCCTGGACATGTCATGATAAATGGGCTGAGGACAGTTGGTTGAACAACCAACTGCAGGATTAGTGGAAGAAAAAGTGTTTACTTATTGCAAAGATTGAAAACAAAAAAATAATGGTCTATTATTACAAATCAAGTCCAATGAGAAGAGGATATCTTGGGGTCCAGAATCCTAGGAACTTATTTTAAGGAACACTGGTTAGGCTACCTAGAGATGTGGTTTACTTGTTTTGGAGAAATAAAATAAAGTTATTTTATTTTGTTTTTAATTTCCATATCATCATGGTTTGAGGCACCTGGGCAATGTGCTGTTTTGGCATCAATATAATTAGCTTATGATCAGTGATGATATTCTAACTGGTTCGCATAATTGCAGGGTTGCGCTCAACCGGAAAGAATATCAGTGCTGACCGCGTC